>JAODUO010000504.1:387500-390000 GCA_025642075.2 Ridgeia piscesae
TGAGGGTGGAATGCATCCTAAATCACCCCCTGAAGTGCGCAAAAAGTACATTTATTTGTATTAAGGTAGATAGTTAGGATTTGACCAAAAATCCTTAATATAGTATGCAGATCGCCCATAATACCAACATAGTTAAGGTGTTTTTTCATGTTGTGCGTAATTTATGCAAACTAGGTGTACAATATGGCCGACATAATAGGGACAATTACGTACGTCTCCACATAATTAACAGTTATTGTCGATCTACATAGTACATTAAAGAATTTTTTGGTCAAACTCACCCAATCTACCTACCTTAATAAACAAAATTTCACCCACTTTACGGGAAGACACGGCCCAGCAGCAAATGATAGTGTGATGTCGGGAGATGATTCCTCCGAGCCATGGAGCAAAAATGCACGGCCCTCGGTCTAGACGTGATGAAGCGTTGAATCACGTGACAGTGAACTGTTGCTGACGATCTGGCAGGAGCTTCAGCACCGCCTCGTTGTCATCAGATTCAGCACTTCGTCTCGTGCTGGCGCATGCAATGACACAGGGAGAAAGAAAAATGTACGGTTTATTTTTTTCGGCGATGTTCGGAATTTTGTTTACCTAGTCACCCTCTAACATTTCAGTGTATCCAATAACATGCATATCTTCCCAACATATTGGGGAGGGGCTATTCATATATCCAGGTACCATAAAATAACTACGCTACGGTTCTGACGCCTATGAATAATGAAGTAAAATATGCATATATATACAAATGGGAATATAGTGATATTTATTTAGTATATATATATATATATATATATATATATATATATATATTATAATATTTATATATTTTTATAATATATAATTATAATATATATATATATATATATATATATATATATTATATATATATATATATATATATATATATATATATATATATATATATATAAAAGTAATATATATATATATATATATATATATATATATATATATATATATCACATTCTGGACAATAGTGCACGCAAGTCTTGTCTCTCAACGAAATGTTTAATGAATTTCGTGAATTTTGTCAATTTTCTTTCTTGATGCGGTCCACAACGACTTGAACGAGCTATTACTTTAATTCACTTCATTATTAATCCAAACGTATGTTTTTAATCGCGCATTTAACAGGCAGCCTATGTGTTAGTTAGATAAGCCCTACATATCAGACTGGGCGTGTGTGTCCTCCTTGGCCTTTTACTGGTGATTCTAAACCCATTTGTTACTGTGATTAATGGTCCTTGATGCCGGCGCCGTGTGCGCGGCACCACACTGCGACGAGAATACAATGTAGCGGCAACGACACGCATGAACGATTAAGCGAGTCTGGCTTGTGGTACACGTTATCTCTAACTCCTATGTGCAACTACATTCATTCCAATATAAAAACAAGATAGCAAGTGTTAAAAAATACACGCACGCACACACGCCCGCACGCACGCACGCACGCACGCTCTTGAGCACGGTGGGTCCACAATTAGCTGCAATATGTCTCTTACCCTTCAAGTACGCCAGCAGTAACTTTGTTGACTTCTTGTCGACTTCCATTAGTTAACCACGGCTGACCTATGCACTATATACACGAGTGAATTCTTATCCGTTAGCAACAAACGTGTTCACTTTTAATACATCGCAACGGAGACAGTAGTGTACTTAAGTACTCGAGTGTCCTCAAACCGTTCAGCTGCCCCAATTCCTTCGCAGCGTAATGTTGTCCTTAATTTGTTTACGAGGCCACGTGCCTTGGAGCAGCGCGGACGGAGAAGGCACCGCCGTTGAAAGGACGGTGATTATTCTTAGAATCGCACGCGTTAACAGACACGTATTTTAAATATTAGCACAGACAGCGCCCTGTGATGTATATGCGTTTAATGCATTCTAGTTGTCACGGAGGCAGTTTTTAGACACCTGTCACAGTGTTAGGTGAAGCATGACTTTGTCTGTTCCATCGTTGGCACTTCTGAAGCTAAGTTGGCTGAGATAAAACAGTGCAAGTCACGGAGCAGGACTTATTGTTTGCGCAGTGTACCTTCTCAAAAGTCTCCAAACTTCACCTGGTAATTGATACCTCGGTGGCAGATTAAGACATCCGTGGGCCCTAGGCCAGCAGCACTTTCGTGGGCCCGGTACATACAAACACAAAAGAATATTAAATATAACATTTCACTATTTGTATTGACACGGATATATTGAATATGAACATACTTTACAGGGACACGTCCCATACTCGCTACATGACAAGTATTGACCATTTGTTTATAGTAATCGCATACTTACTTTAAACAAGTGGTCAGTACTTCTGTATAATGTATGTTGAACATTAAAAGGGAGAATTACCCTCGGGATGCTAAATTATTTGGTCCAATTAAGTACTTATGTTGTAACTAACATTACCTAAATGGTGGACACTTTTATCGAATCTGGACCGACCTCGATATCGCGGCTACAATCATACTTTTGGCCAAATTTAATAAGC
>JAODUO010000505.1:0-10000 GCA_025642075.2 Ridgeia piscesae
ATTTAAACAAACACATTTATTACCAAATTCCGTAGGGCTTTCCAGGCTGTTCTTTGCTGATTTCTTTTTGCTATCTTTATCTATGCCTCTAATATTTGGCTTCTCTGTGTATCCCCCCTGCGAAACTAGTTTAAAAAGTTGCAACCTGTTCCATTGTCCATCGATCGAAGCAGGTTCTCGGAGAACACGAAAGGTCTTCCTACATATAATGACTACTGTGTAAGTGTGTTTAGTGTTAACAATATCATTTTTAACACACAATAAAACACATGGATCAAACAGAAATGTAAATAATTACCATTATAATTTGTAATAATGGTAGGAAACCGACCTAGCCAAAAATATCGCAATAATAGTCGATATTGTGTAATAGGGATTAGGAGAGTGGGAAAAACACAATGTTACAACTATAATAGCATAGAAATATGCTACCTTCTCCGCGAACGAAAAAGAGGCTGAAAGTTGTAGTTGGACACGCTAGTCACGTGGTAAGGTCGGTTTACCGTACAGTATGACAATAGGCTGCAGCATCGCCAACATAAATAAAATATTAACTTTGTTCAAATGGCTGTTTTCTAAAACACTGCAAACTTGTGGTCAATATAAAATGCGTGTTTTCTACTTGTGTTCCAGGTTGGTTCATTTATGTAATTCGCATTATGCAAACCGCATAGCGGAACAATAATTTAGATTCCTCCCGGTGAAAGCATATAAAGGAGCTCGCAAATCTAGCTCGGTAGCAGGCCTAGTTTTTCGACAATCATCGCCGCGCGTATTACGCGCGTGTCGAATACGTAATAATGTGCGCGAGGACGCTTTACGTTTGAATCAAAAATCCTTCGCCCTAGGTAATCACACACGAGTGTAATCTGCTAGCGTTATTGCTCACCAGTGCACCGACATGTGCATATAGGAGTATTTATAATCCATATTACAAGAGAAGTTTAGTAGGCACTACTGTTTGTTCTGCAGTATAGTGTGAAATATGGGTAAGTCTTGCCTTATTGGCTTTCCTAATCAACACTGGTCTTATGATTGCCACGTGCCACATTGGACAAGCTGAAAGACGTTTCCGAAAGGCGTCAGTTGTTTTGTGAAAAGTGGTTTCTGCTGGTTTTTGCTTTAGATGCAAATTAGTTAACGATTTTGACCCAAATCATTTCAACATTTATGTTTTAGCAGTGGCATAAAAATATGTCCAATGGTGCTCGACAATATGGGATTTTGTCATTATGTTTATTTACCGTGTACATTGATGAATTTTTTTAAACATTATGTTAAATTGTGCAGGAATAGGTTGACACATACACAACCGCTACACTAATCACGCGTTTTATTCTGACGACATATGTGTTATTGAATCCAGTGCTACACAAGGTTTGCTGAGCAGGTTTGGTGTTGAAAATGACATTGAATATAACCCTATCAAGTCGTTATGCATGGTTTTCAAACCACGAAGCTTTCATCTGAAATATCCATATAACATTATGGAATTTAAAACAAACTTGCATATGCTAAAACAATGTGTTGTAATAGTATGCAGTGATCTGAAATATAATGCAGATATTTTGAGGACATCTACGTAACTATCATGCCAGGTCTAACAGCATTAATAGAAAATGTCACCACTCTTCCATCGGTGCTAAACTACGTCTGTATCAAGCATATTGGTTAAAACAAATTGTTTCCAACTGTGGATAAACTTTAACAAGGGCATTTAGTTAAAAGTTAACGTTGCCTGGACAACAATACGCATAAGTGGATTGTTGGGTATCACCCTTGGGACAGTGCAAGTGGCGCGTTTATTAATAATACAATCGATACATCTAATGGCCCAATGCGTCAGAATAGATATGGTTTAGACAAACTTATTTTCACTATAAATAACGACTTGATAAACGTTATGTACAATTGCATTAATATAGTAAATGGCACAATGTGGCGTAGCTGAGTCAAATATACGTACACTGCAAATCAGTGAGATTGAGATCGTGTCTTGCATATATTTATTATATTTTGATAACTTATTTGTTATCAGTTATTCTACGGTTTTATGTTATCTAACGCATAACTTATTTAGTATATATATATATATATATATATATATATATATATATATAATTTTAAGTGTATATCAGCTGTATATGCTCTTTTTTCTGAAATAAATGTATTCGTATGAAGATAAATTAGATACGTTGGTAGCCGTAATTGGAGGATCGTGGATTCGAACAAAAACAGTTTGTCTCCCTTTCGATACCACGCCCTGTTCATGCAGCAACAACAACAACAACAAGGTTATCAACAGACATATGCACATATCATAAATGATGTTATGTTTATATCACACGGCTGTCTCGCTGTAGAGATCAGCAAAATGAAACCCACCTTTTTCGTTTTATTTTCTATCGGATTTTGATGTTATGTAGGTCACATTTAGAGGACTCCAGAGTTATGTGCTTAGAGCTTTCCATAAACAGTTAGTGTCAGGAAATAACAATCGTGTGTCTCTTGTTTCCATCAGGCATGATACTGAAGGTTACGCATTTTCGTCGCGGAAAGTTAGATTTTACAAATATAATTAGGCTGTTAGTTATCTATGATATATATATATATATATATATATATATATATATATATATATATATATATATATATATAATATGTGAATTATTGTTATACACACACGGGGGTGGGTGTGTGGTGTGTGTGTGTGTGTTGTGTGTTGTGTGTGTGTGTGTGTGTGTGTGTGTGTGTGTGTGTGTGTGTGTGTGTGTGTGTGTGTGTGTGTGTGTGTGTGTGTGTGTGTGTGTGTGTGTGTGTGTGTGTGTGTGTGTGTGTGTGTGTGTGTGTGTGTGTGTGTGTGTGTGTGTGTGTGTGTGTGTGTGTGTGTGTGTGTGTGTGTGTGCATGACGACGGGTGTTGTATGTTTCTATCCTGTTTGATAACAAAATCATACAAAATATACTTTTATGAAACACATATTCAGCAAATATTTCAGAATGTGTTGTCATACTCTAAGATCTTTGCTTCATAATAATTCCTGTAACTACTTTATTTACAGTTAAACCTTGATGGCTAAACACAAAATTACTTATTCTGAAAACGTAAAATACAGCTATATCGCGTCCTCAGTCCTTCTTATATACTCCAATTAATAACATTGATTGTTCACGAAATTGCACTTTCGGTAATGATACAGAAATTACCAAATCTATACAAGGAATTGCAAAGGTGTGACTAGGAAAGTCATCATTCTGAATATGTTGTGTTGATTTTACTAGCTGGCAACCTGAGCAAAGTGACGCGCAAGCTGCTGGCATTTGGTTTGTTACTGGAATGTGTTGTTTACTTCATACCAAAATGTGCGACACAGGTAACAATGTCTGGAAGCGGTACGTAATTGCCACAATTGTATAATTAATACAAAAAATGCACTATACATAGTATCCGTTACAATGACATGAATGAATAAAACATTGAATGAATGAATGCGTAAGTTAAAGAAGGAATGATGGAATCAATAAAAAATTATAATAACATTGTTCAGTACCACATATTATGGGAAAGATAATACAATATAATACAACTTTATGGTTGGTGAGTTGCTGCTGCTGTTGAACTTGAAGCGCGCAGCAGAAGGCACGTGAGTTGTCAGGCGCTGTGCCTTTGCGAACTAAAACTAAAATACGTATTAGCTTTAGTAAGGTAACTATAATATATATATATATATATATATATATATATATATATATATATATATATATATATATATAATATATTTATTAATATATATATATATATATATATATATATATATATATATATATATATATTATTTATATTAATATAATAATTAAATAATACTATATATATATATATTATATTATATATCATATATATAATATAATTATATATATATATATATATATATATATATATATATATATATATATATTATAAATATAACATATAAGCATTGCAATTAGTTGTTTACAGTTGTTATTATCTTGCTTATACAGGTCAATACAATAATTTTGGGTTTATGTAAAATAAACTTTATAGATAATATAGATTTTATATTTTTTAATATAATATTTTTTTTTAGTAAATTCACTGAACACTTTGACGTCGACAGACAATACAAGGGAAGATGGTCGGTCGTGAGAATTGTTTTCTCAAAATCACATTCCCGATCAGGACCTCAACATGCGGGCTTGCATTGTCATTTGGATCACGCAGCAGTGCGGGATTTGGCCACGTCCTTACTCACCGTCACTGTGCAGTGTGCACTCCAAATCAACCGTTGTGGCCGAAAGAACCTGTCTGAAATAAGGAAATCTAGTATGAAATGGTTACAAATCTAAAACCTATCAACATCGCTTGCTACGACCAGGCCGTCTTGAGTGGTAACGGCTCGCGGAGATCAAGTGTATTGGCGGATACACTGGGCAGACCGCGTGGAATTTATGTCGAGTCCGGGTCGATACGACGCCTATAACTGGACAGATATACACAATAAGGTCGTTTTCATTCAATAGGGATCTTATCAATGTTTAGAAGACGTTTGTATGGTTCAGGTTACATTAGCGTTGGAATATACCAATCCCATAATGTATTCCATTCCTTCCTATCTTATGATCAAGTTATTTTGCATTTAACCAGTACCATTCACTTCGTCGAAACTGACTGTCGCACTGTTGTCGTATGTTGCAGCTTGCAGTAGCAATCCGTGTCCAGAAGACGCCACTTGCTGGGATACAGACAACAATGACTACGAATGCTACTGCGAAACCGAGAAGACGCTTCATAATTGCGACAGTGAGTCTGTAGGCAGGTTACTCTCATGGACAGACCAATACCGTGGGTGATTTGTTGTGGTGGGTCTTTCGATATGCAAATGCAGGCTTCAAACCAATTTCCAAGTCCGCCCCTTTGAACCTCAGCAAACTTCATACGGCAATCCATGACCAAGCGGGGAATTCTGACCCCACTCGTGGAAGCCTTTTCTTACCAATGTCGGTTACTGCATTCAATTATGTTCTGTATATCGAACTGTGACAATTAAACATGTCTATCTCATGTTAAATGTCTGAAAGTATTCTGCAAAATTAAGGAAGACAAAATTATAGTGTTTATGACCGAACTGCATCAACAATCAATCTTGTTATATAAATGCATATTATCGCTGTATAACATATTTTATATATATATATATATATATATATATATATATATATATATATATATATATATATATATATATATATATATATTAATACATTAACTTTTACCTTATTCACACGCACACACTAAAGCGTTTGTGGAAACGGTGCTAACGTCTCATTCGAATGACATTTCAGCAAAATCAAACTTGGCGTTTCGCAAGGTCGCGATTCAGTCGCCGACCGAAAACATCTACACAGGGGCAGAGAGGGCGGTCGACGGCAACACCAACGGAACCTGTATCACAAGTCACAGCTGTAGCCAAACCAAAACAGTCAATCGTCCCTGGTGGATGGTGGACCTGGCAGACACGTACTCGGTGCATACAGTTAGAGTAATTACTCGTGACGAATGTTGTGGTGGGTTTCATTCACTATCTCATTAGTGGTTGTAAATGCTTTATTTCCTGATGGTAACCATATCACCTGGTAAGTCGTGATTTTCAATGGGCCATCACCACCCTACACTCTTAAATATATACATGTATACAAACATACAATAAAGCTTTAGATAAAATGTGTATAGTTCACAACAATACTAATAGCATGATAATAATAATAAATAGTAATAAAGAAAGAAATATATAAGAAATGTGTAAGTAAACTGTAATTACTGTAATTATTAAAATATATGTTTAATAAAAATAATATATATATATATATATATATATATATATATATATATATATATATATATATATATATATATATATATATATATAATATGATCACGTCCAGCGAAATGGGGTATCAGCCTGATTATGACTCTCAATCGGCCAATTTTGTAACTAAACGTGTATACTTTGGATTTATCTATTGAGCTTAATGGGGCCTTTCTGAGGATACCCAGGTCTGCTTATCTGTTATTCAAATTATAATAATTATAGCTGATTTAGTGGTCTTTTCGAGGTTTTTGTTACCTTTTTGCAATTGTAATTCCGTTTAAGCAGCTCATAATTCACTTAATCCCTGACAAATCAAGTATTCGTTTTTGTGATACCCACGTGTGTCTCTGTTGCTGTGCGCAGTTATTAATAAAGAAAAGAATAAATCAGATTGTTGTTATGTGTTGTCGACCGTGTACCACTATTCCTGATGCCTTACTAAGGGTCAAATATTAGTTCATAAAATGCATTAGGTTATGTCGTTGTATCGCGACATGAACATGGCGGGAATACGTACCGATTTTGCCTGTGTGTTTGCCGATATTTTGTGTTTGTGTTGTTTGGGTCAACAACTCAAGTTTGGGGTAGTTTTGGTATTGCCGTCCGTGTCCTACACACCCATCGTTTGTTGCTGATATTTTAATAGCAATGAGAAATATGTTGGTGTGTATATATATATATATATATATATATATATATATATATATATATATGTAGAGCACGATACAAGCTAACAAATTATCCATTTGCAACATTCAACACGTTTAACTAAGTATTGTAGGACTTCCAACCTCTACTAGGTTGCCGACGTGTCGTATACCCTCTAAAATCACCCTAAATAAGTATGTTTTCGACAAAATGCAACAACAGGTGTACATGAATTAAACTGGCCCGAAACTTATCGGGAACCATCCATGGTAAAATGCAAAATACATAAATGTGTATAACTGAGCTAACCAAAATTTACCAAAATTAATACTGCTGTCGACCGTGTACCCACGATGCCAACCGTCTACCACCTTAAAATACCTGAAATAAGTATAATTGGGTAACAATAAATTGTAGAATCAAAGCAACGTTTACAATTCCAATTAAGATATATAACGACCGTAAAATGTTACCAGAAAAGGTTTGACAATGGTTTTAAAGAAAAGACCCATTGGTTAAGAGTGAATATTTACATGATTCAACAACGCCATCAATTGTGATAAAACAAAATCGAGAAGGATGGACGAGAATACCGTGTAGCAAATATGACAGATATGGCTAATAGTATATAAAACGAATATTTAATTAGGCATTTACAACGTATTGTGATAGTTCCTGATATTAAAGGTTGAAGTAGTTTCTTCATAACAATGTTGTCGACCGTGTACCGTTTTAATGGGTAAGTAATGTAATGAAAGTATACAAATTATTCCCACAAAGAAAGTACAAAGGGATAGAATACATGTTTCCCTAAAACTTGAGTAGCATGCACACACTTATGCATTTGGTAAATAATGTGTCGCCGCACCCACACCGACCCCAACTTCATAACACCAAAACACTACGCCATTGTTACATCACCCATGGAAAGACAATTTAATTTCGGCTACAAGATGCAATATAATTATGGTGTGCTAGTATCGGTACATGGTCGGCATCATTATGTACACTGCAGAAAACATTGAAAAATATAACTTCAAACACCTCCCAAATCCAACAGTTAATGTGCCCAACCATGGGGAGGTTGCCTCAATATACATGCATTAAGTACGTTTAAAGCCTTGATTATTATTCAAGCAATTCTACTTTCGAACATTACCTGGTGCCCAAAGACCCTGTTTCGCTGGATTTATATATATATCATATATATATATATATATATATATATATATATATATATATATATAATATGTAAACAAATCACAATAAATAACATTAATAACACATTATTTAAAATAATAATAATAAAATAAATTTATAAAATAATGACAATAATACAAATAAAGCCGTTTAGTTCACATGTATAGATATCATATCGCCACAGTCAAACTTCTGCAGCGTAAAGCGTTTACGCATATTATAACCAACGTACCGTGATACGTCCTAGGACGACTGGAGGTCGACATTTTTGTATCGGTCGATGACTTGTCAAAACGTGCTGATGTGTCTAACTCGCCAATATGCGGGAAAATTCGGACCACACGTGGAAATGAGATGCCGTGGGGAACGACGCATTTAATTAGATGTGGAAAGTTACACACCTTCGGCAGATACGTGTACATCGTTACAACTGGGACAACGCCGTCCAGTCTTCTCTCTATGGTTGAAGTGGAAGTATACGGGACGAAATTCAACTACACCCCAGGTATAGTTGTCAACTGGTTTTGTTACAATGCTCGTATGTGTCTATACGTACGTATGTCATATATACATACATCTACATACATACATACATACATACATACATACAGACAAAATACATACATACATACATACATACATACATACATACATACATACATACATCATACTCATGATCAGATGCATGATGCCACTACATAGTAGTAGTTATAATACATACAATATTACTACATACATACATACATAATACGTACATCATAGTCGTCGACTACGTACACTCGTGCACATAGTACGAGACATCGATAAATACAACTACAACATGCATACATACATACATACATAAAACTCTATATACATAATACAAATACATACATACATACATGCATACATACATACATACATACATACATACATTAATACATACATACATACATACATACATACATACATACATAATACATACAAAACATACATACGTACCATACATACATACATAGATACTATACAACTCCTTTGCATGCATGCATGCATGCATACATACATACTACATGTACATACATACATACATACATACATACCTAATACATACATACATACATACATACATACATACATACATACATACATACATACATGCATCATGCATACATACATACATACATACATACATACATACATACATACATACATACATACATACATACATACATACATACATACATACATACATACATACATACATACATACATACATACATACATCATACATACATACATACATACATACATACATACATACATACATACATACATACATACATACATACTGCATACATACATACATACATACATACATACATACATACATACATACATACATACATACATACACACATAAATACACACTACATACACACATACATACATACATACATACATACATACATACATACATACATACATACATACATACATACATACATACATGCATACATACATACATACATACATACATACATACATACATACATACATACATACATACATACATACATACATACATATCATAAACATACATACATACATACACACATACATACACACATACATAAAAATACATACATACATACATACATACATACATACATACATACATACATACATACATACATACATACATACATACATACATACATACATACACATACATACATACATACATACATACATACATACATACATACATACATACATACATACATACATACATACATACATACATACATACATACATACATACATACATACATACATACATACATACATACATACATACATACATACATACATACATACATGAATACACACAGGTACAAAAAATAATAAGTATACACTATACAGTATAGTAGGTTATATCGATGAATCAGTTTCGGAGCGGCATGTTTATTTTCTTTAAATACATAAAGATATATTGTAATCAAAACTGGTCCGTCAATTTAAAAACATAGCCATTGCAGATATAGTGCAATATTAGTTGAATTACTGCCAAATTAAAATATTATTATTTTCAGCGTAAATGTTGCATTTAAGTACATATAAGTAAGTAGTACTGCGAATATTAATTAATTCATTTTCAAAGACACCTCGCCACTTATCTATACTATATAATTATATATATTATATATATATATATATATATATATATATATATATATATATATATATATATATATATATAATTATAATTATACTCTTGACAACAGG
>JAODUO010000505.1:17500-27500 GCA_025642075.2 Ridgeia piscesae
AACACAAATACAATGCAAGCAATGCAGCTGTGCCAATAAAAAGAGTATGGGAATCAGACGGGGCCATTGATGATAAATTCGGAATTTGTTAATTTAACCCTAAACTGCACTGAGCCTTTTAAATTAAGTAAGACCTATAATAATAATAATAATAAATTATGCGGATGGGTGTTGTCGAACAGATTACGAAATGATTTGCTAACACTTGACTATAAAGAACAGCGCCAAAAATGCAAGTAGGTATCGATAACCCATCTGACACTAAGTGACGTTCATCAAACGTCGGGTATCTTTCAATTTATGTATCCTACACTCATCTGCAATAACGTCAATATTACATGTGTGTTACATATAACACAACACACATTTTGTGTGACCGATAACTGACATGATATGAGTATGCTAGGTGCAACTATGAGAGGGAGTTATCAACTATTAGACAAACCAGGTATAATTCGCTTTCTTCGCACTGTTCCTAACTGAAAAGCAGTTTTTTCCGGAATGCTTTCCAACTGTTCCATTCTATTTCAAATGCTGCTATGACATTACCGAGGTCCACGGCTGTTAACAGCATCTCTTTCAAACATTGTAGCTTGTAGTATTGTAGTTACATTTGCTTGTTTGTATTGTGTTCTTTTGGTGTTAACAATGTTATGAGTACAATCTTATGAATATGCATTCATTCTTTCGTTCGTTCGTTCGTTCGTTCGTTCTTTGGTTCGTTCGTTCGTTCGTTCGTTCGTTCGTTCGTTCGTTCGTTCGTTCGTTCGTTCGTTCGTTCGTTCGTTCGTTCGTTTTCGTTCGTTCGTTCGTTCGTTCGTTCGTTCGTTCGTTCGTTTTCGTTCGTTCGTTCGTTCGTTCGTTCGTTCGTTCGTTCGTTCGTTCGTTCGTTCGTTCGTTCGTTCGTTCGTTCGTTCGTTCGTTCGTTCCCTTTCCCTTCCCTTCCCTTCCCTTCCCTTCGTTCGTTCGTTCGTTCGTTCGTTTTCGTTCGTTCGTTCGCCGTTCCGTTCGTTCGTTCGTTCGTTCGTTCGTTCCGTTCGTTCTTCTTGTTGTTGTTTTGGGGTTGAAAGGGAAAAATTTTTTATTCTTCCCTTCGTTCGTTCGTTCGTTCGTTCGTTCGTTCGTTCGTTCGTTCGTTCGTTCGTTCGTTCGTTCGTTCGTTCGTTCGTTCGTTCGTTCGTTCGTTCGTTCGTTCGTTCGTTCCTTCCTTCGTTCGTTCGTTCGTTCGTTCGTTCGTTCGTTCGTTCGTTCGTTCGTTCGTTCGTTCGTTCGTTCGTTCGTTCGTTCGTTCGTTCGTTCGTTCGTTCGTTCGTTCGTTCGTTCCTTCCTTCGTTCGTTCGTTCGTTCGTTCCGTTCGTTCTTTCGTTCGTTCGTTCGTTCGTTCGTTCGTTCGTTCGTTCGTTCGTTCTTGTTCGTTCGTTCGTTCGTTCGTTCGTTCGTTCGTTCGTTTCGTTTCGTTCGTTCGTTCTTTCGTTCGTTCGTTCGTTCGTTCGTTCGTTCGTTTTCGTTCGTTCTTCCCGTTCGTTCGTTCGTTCGTTCGTTCGTTCGTTCTTTTTCCCTTTTTGTTCCGTTCGTTCCCCGTTCTTCGTTCGTTCTTCGTTCTTCGTTCGTTCGTTCGTTCGTTCGTTCTTCGTTCGTTTTTTTCGTTCTTCGTTCGTTCGTTCGTTCGTTCGTTCGTTCGTTCGTTCGTTCGTTCGTTCGTTCTTCGTTCGTTCGTTCTTCTTCTTCTTCTTCTTCTTTTTTCGTTCGTTCGTTCTTCGTTCTTCGTTCGTTCGTTCGTTCGTTCGTTCGTTCGTTCGTTCGTTCGTTCGTTCGTTCGTTCGTTCGTTCGTTCGTTCGTTCGTTCTTCTTCGTTCGTTCGTTCGTTCGTTCGTTCGTTCGTTCTTTCGTTCGTTCGTTCGTTCGTTCGTTCGTTCGTTCGTTCTTGTTCGTTCGTTCGTTCGTTCTTCTTCTTCTTCGTTCGTTCGTTCGTTCGTTCTTTCCCTTCCCTTCCCTTCCTTCCTTCCTTCCTTTCCCTTCCTTCCTTCCTTCCTTCCTTCCTTCCCTTTCCCTTCCCTTTCCCTTCCCTTTCCCCCTCCTCCCTCCCTCCCTCCCCTCCTCCCCCCCCTCCCCCCTCCTCCTCCCCTCCCTCCCCCCTCCCTCCTCCCTCCCCCCCTTCCTTTCCCTTCCCTTCCCTTTCCCTTCCCTTTCCCTTCCCTTTCCCTTTCCCTTCCCTCCTTCCTTCCCTTCCCTTCCCTTCTTCTTCCTTCCTTCCTTCCTTCCTTTCCTTTCCCTTCCCTTTCCCTTTCCCTTCCCTTTCCCTTTCCCTTTCCCTTCCTGAAAGGGGGGGTTTGGTGGGGGGGTGGGTGGGGGGGTGTGTGTGTGGGTGGGTGGGTGGGTGGGGGGGTGGGGGGGTGGGTGGGTGGGTGGGTGGGGGGGTGGGGGGGTGGGTGGGGGGGGTTGGTCTGGTCGTGTGTGTCAGTCAGTCGTGATGTGGTCAGTGGTCAGTGAGTCAGTGGTCAGTGAGTCAGTGAGTCAGTGAGTCGTTCAGTGGTCAGTGATCAGTGATCATAGTCAGTGATGTGTTGTATTATGTTTTTTAAACATGCATATGTGTGTTACCTTTATTGCATATAATGTATATATGAATTTATTATAACAACACACAACAAAACACAAACACACAAACACACAAACACACAAAAATACAACACACAAACACACAAACACAAACACACACACACACACACTCACACACACACTCACACACACACACACACACACACACACACACACACACACAACACACACAACCCCCAAAAAACCCCCCACCCCAAAAAAAACCCCCAAAAAAAAAAAAAAACCCCAAAAACCCCCACTCCCCAACTCCCCCCCCCCCCAAACACACAAACACACAAACACACAAACACACAAACACACAAACACACAAACAAAAACACACACACACTCCACACACACTCACACACACACACACACACACACACACACACACACACACACACACACAGAGAGTGACTGAGTGACTGAGTGAGTGAGATATAATATATAACATCAACAGGCCTATCAAAACCTATCTGTTTCAAATGTTGGTGCTGGTGTAGCAATCATGATGCATAATGTTTTAAACGAACATAATTTGTAGAGTATGATTATCGTAAATCGTGTGGTCCACACACTTGTGAACATGGGAGCACGTGCAAAAAGGTGAACAGCAGGTACATATGTATCTGTACACCGGACTTCACTGGCGCCACATGCTCAGGTAAGTGTCGGACCTATCGTGCACTGGAGACAGTACGATGGTATTTCTTCACCAAGCCGCGAACATGTGTGGCCTGCTAACTTAGTTGGTCATTTACTTTCGCCTTCGTGCCTAGTTTCTGTAACTGTTCTTAAGAACGTTGATTAGAACTGTAATTTTGAAGAGAGCTGGCCGTTCCTGCTGTAGCGAGCAGTGAATTAAAATGTATGGTTTAATAAGAATAAACAGTTTTATTCTCACTGTGTATATTATCACAGTGTGCCAGAAGACGCTATCCCAGGTGACACAAGTTGCATTTGTTACGACACAAATCTCAACCGTTCGAGCTTAAGTTTAGGCTGCATTATCCCCTGTATTTATAATGATGTTATTCTAAATAACGATATATTTGCCGAAATATTAACCAACATATTATCAAGGATTCTATAGCTTCACAGAGACACGTAAGTCCTTGCGATTTTGCCGTAAATAGCCTGACATTACGTAAGAGGCGCCATCTAGTTTCTAGCGTGCCAGGACACGATATCATAGGTTCAAATTAGAGACACTGCATCAGCGTGTTAGGTTACAATAACAAAGGTTCAAATGACATAGACTGCACCAGCGGTCATATATCCCCCCCTCTTCCCCTAACTCACCCCACTCGCCTTGTAGATAGTGTTTTTAAGCTAGTCTATTATTTTAATTGAGTTTAATGACACAGTACATACCTGGGCCTATTCCGTAATAAACGCGATCGTTCTGGCACCTTATTATTAAATATGTGATAATTCTTTCAACTTTTTGCTCGAAATGCTTGTTCAATAACTCCCGTACCTGTTTTGCTCGGTTTATGAAGCGGAAACAATGCAAGAAGACATGTGGGTTGAAAATGCACATACATAGTAAAGTCAAATTCCCATACAAGCATAGATACAGTTAAGTTAAAATGGTAAATAGTGTGTATACAAATATAAACGTTCCAATGGCGTGTACACAACTCAAACACAACGGCGACTAATGGTTACAGCCAAATAACAAATTCCTATTAAAAACGGCGACTGCTATTCAGACCTAAGAAGAGAGCCATTGGTTTATTCTTCTTTGCCTCGACACACGTTATCGCGAGGGGTTACGTATCTTTGTGAAGCTATCAGATCCTTGATATTATGTTCAATTATACCTTACTAACGTGGAAATAACGTTAAATGGTAAAACCACTCACCGTGCCTTGCGACCAAGGTTCGTATTTCGTAGTACGAATGTAACACTTGTTATTGTATCTTTTCTTGGCTGTTATGTTATAGACTATGACGCCTGTCGTGCAAACCCATGTCAAAATGGTGGCACCTGCAAGACTGTTAACAGGATGCCTACTTGCATTTGTACATCATCTTTCGCCGGGAAGCACTGCGAATGTAAGAACAACAGTTAATGTTTATGCGTAGTTAGAATGACTCGTTTTGCCACTGCAGCTGCCACTGCTGCTGCCACTGCTGCTGCCACTGCTGCTGCCACTACCGCTGTCGCTTCTGTGTCCACTATCTATGCCACTAGTCCTACACATACTACTAACATTACCCAACAGTATTTTTGGGTATCGAATTGTATATAAGGATTAGGATCGAACGCTACATAAGGGTTGGGGTCGAACGTATATAACAGTAAGGATCGAACGATACGTAAGTATGCTAGCAACTTTAGAATTGAGTGCTTCAGGAAGTGTTTTGAGTTGTATACAGGACCACTCGGTCAAATGTGTCAATTTTGTAGAAATGTTGTTGATAGAAATGTAACCGATTAACGCTCCAAACGGAAACCTTCGGTTTTTGCATCATGGGGTTCAAAATCATAACTGTCCGACAAAACACAACGCATTCACTACAACAACACCAGAGGCTATTCGTTAAATAATATGTAGTGGTTAGTGTAACAGTTGTTTTAACATACAATTTTATCTGACAAAATGACATTTGACGATTGTTTGGATCATCGTAACAGATATAGCATATTGGTGCGCAATCATAATATATGTTAATAAGATAATTTTTTAGCATAAATTTGAGAAATATTATTTTGTTGCTGCAAGAAAATGTCACAGACATATATATATATATATATATATATATATATATATATATATATATATATATATATTATATATATATACATGCTATATCACCACTATGCTATAACTGATTAAGGATCACTGAGGCAAAGGCAGCGTCAACAAAGGAGTAAACGCTGCTGATTAAATTATAATTGCTTTCTGTTAATTGTATAATGGCAAATATTTGGTCGGTAATGATGCGTTGTTCAGTGAAGCCTGCTTATTCATTTCGTATGTAATGTCGTAGAGCCGGTGTCTATGCCTCATTCTGAATATATACTTAACAGTTTGTTGTGTTGTAGTCTTAAACAGCTGTAGGTCGCAGCCTTGTCGCACCCTGGGCAGATGTGTTGCGATCAGTCACGTCGCGTTTAAGTGCATCTGCAAGCGCCGCAAAAAAGCAGGACGGACGTGCAACCGTAAGATTTACGAACTGTCTCTGTAGTAGTCATTTAATAGATTAAAGTTTCTAGTTGATATCTTGTTCACAAACTATACTCCTCCTAACGTTGGTAATAACGAAACTATCACCCACCCCCGTAATCAAACTAAAATATCTTATTTATTAGTCATTTTGTATTTCCGTACTGCGATATGACCTCAATATTTATATTCTATATTGTAAAGCTGGCATAAAACTATGAGACATATTACGTGTCATTGCATGTATCCGTCTACGGCCTCGTAACCAGTCAAACTTAATGCTGAAGAGAATCTCAACCAGTTTATCAACATTCTACCCCAGTTAGACTACTATTCTGCTTTCCAACCCTCTTGTTATGTTTTTTTTTCTCAACGGTTAAATAATGCTGGCATGTTTGCTTTATTACAAAGTTAATATTATGTTACGTATTGAAAAGGTTAACACATCCCTCGATGGTGTACATATTCACCCTACTGTTTTCGTGATTCAGTTGTGTTCAACATATTTAGTGTAACAGTTCTGATTTGTCTGTTGTGTCTCGTGGATAACAGCGAATGTTCTCCAGTGGTTGTAACACGTTAACTACAATTCGTGATGGTTTGTATTTGTATTATCGTTAATCGTTGTGCGTGGATATTTCAGTGGACAATACTTGCTTCAGACGCCCCTGTCAACACGGTGGCACGTGCGTGTTTAAAGATGACGGGACATATGTGTGCGCATGTCGAGGGATGTATACTGGCAAGCATTGCAGAAGTAAGTAATATTATAACGCATATATCACCCAACTAGCCACGGGGCTCTAGCCCCCCCCCCGCCCCAGTACCCTCCCCCCACACCCCGATCGAGGTGTGAAAATTGAGTGTCAACTCAGTATACTGTTAGTTTAACACTAACACAGTCTTTGTAAGCGAAGGTAATTCTCTACATAAAACTTTCGTTGAGATTAGTAAAACCAAAGTTGACACTCTTGCCAGCTTTAAACATCAACTGAAGACATGTTTACTTTGTATATCATTTTCATATGTTGCAGTTTCAAACAGCTGCTATTATCACGGATGCAAGAACGGAGCCACGTGTGAAGTAATAGACTGGCATAGTTACAAGTGCATTTGCAGAAACGGTTATGGCGGCAAACACTGTCAAAGTAAGTACAACTGATTTCTTTAAATGTAACATTCCCTTACCGGCTAATTGAAATACTCACTCACTGGCTGTATATGTGGAATATAATTAACACTACTCATTCATCGTTCATGTTCTTTCCTCAGTTATACGCGATTACCTATTCTCCAAATGTATTCACAGATCAATTCTCACAGTTACAGCAACAACTCCGCAGACATGCGTGGATGAGAATACGTTCGTTGAAAGATACAGATACACGCGAACAGTGTCAGACCAAACAGTAGGTGGTGGTGGTGGATCAGTTAGAGTAATGGCGATCAGTATATGAGCTGGGAATAAAACCGCCCTATGGATGAGATTGAACATCGCATTGCATAAATCAGGCGAATCCGACAAGCAGTCTGCTAATTCTGACAATGAGAACAAACATTCAAATCCTACGATAAGCAGATCTTTACCAATCAAATGGCACGCTGCTGTAGCTGCCGCAGCTGCTGCTGTTGATGATAATGATGATGATACCGCCAACAAATAAGACGAAAATGTTACGTTAATATTTGTATGCTATATTCCACGTGTTCATGATGTGACTAAGACTAGAACGAAGACACAGCAAGAACATGAACATGTCGTTTCGCCAACCCGCATCAGCCATTGGTGAGCAGAACCAGAAAACAGTACACAGGTGTTCAAAGTAATGTATGAAGAAAATTGACATTGAAGATCCAACACAAAACAAATATCAAGAAAACAACCACCATACAAAAGTAACTTCCGGTCAATCCAAATGTCCAACTATAGATTCGAGTCCCCAGTCGTTGGTCACATAGACGTCGGTAAGTGACACGTCAGCATCGATGCAATCATTACACTCTCAACGCTATTGCAATAAAGTCAAGATACTCGAAGAGTAAAACGAAAAAACTAAAAAAAAAACGAACTACAAACGAATGTAGCGATAGAGAATGTAGGTCGTCACTATGACTAAGATAGTTATGTCTGCCAAATGGTTTCTTTGCACCGTGAATCCGTGCAGGCATACCTTTTGTCCGTGTAGTCATACTGTCTAGTCCGAATACGTGTGGTAATAAACGAAGTCAAAACACGTTACAACCTGCAACGTTGACTAACGTGAAATGTCATATATATTGTGTAAATATCTTGTAGCCTACACACAGTGTGATCCTTCAAGCAATCCATGCCGAAATGACGGTCATTGTTCTCTTACAAGAATACGTCAAAATATCGGTCGATGTGCCTGCAAAGACTACAAATGCACCTGTTTGCCTGGCTTCACTGGACGTAACTGCGATAGTAAGCGTTGCTATTACATGTTTGTTCTAGAAATTATATTTCCAACCACGCCAAATATGAATGCCGAATATAAAAACATGGTGGCGTTTTCAATTGCAGATGAGAAACAGTTTGCTTAATTTCCTGCTTTACGAACAATAACTTATGGTTGTTGATACAACAGGTTATCATGAATGTCATGTGACGTAGAAATCCGCAAGCGATTTAGTGTCGTTTCACCATCGCTATGGTATGTTTCTAATAATTTAATAACAGCAGGTGTACATATACATACAACAGCTATACTTGCGTACTTATACAACAGCTGTACATGTGTACTTATACATACAGTACTGTATAGGTGTACATGTACATACAACAGTTATCAGTTGTACATACAACACCTATACAATGTACATATACATACAGCAGTTATACACGTGTACATGTCTATACAACAGCTGTACATGTACGTACAACATATATACCTGTGTCCACATACAGCCGTTATACATGTATACATGTACATACACAGCTATACAGGTGTACATGTACATACAACACCTATACATATGTACATATACATACAGCAGTTATCCAGGTGTACATGTACATACAACATCTATACAGGTGTCCATGTACATACAACCACTTTACAGGTGTACATATACAAGACACACGCACAACACACACGCACGCACGACACGCACGCACGCACGCACGCACGCACGCACGCACGCACGCACACACACACACACACACACACACACACACACACACACACACACACACACACACACACACACTAGTCGAGAGTTACCCCGCCATGCTTGGGGACAAAAGGCAGTCACCCGCAATAACACCGTTTAAAAAATGCGATCCGTTTCACATGTTCGGAAATCGGTTCATTTAGGCTATGCACAAAGTATCCTAGGTTTAAGTATGCGTTCATCTATATAGCGCGAAATAAAAATTAACCAAATAGTACCAAGAATAACTGTGAAGAAATTATAGTGAGTTTGATATGGCACAAGCAAGACGCAGCTACATTAAATAACTAGGCAGTCCGACCACAATGCAAACATTTGTTTTGCAATACATTCCTCTATTACATGTTATATCTATTTGCACAATCTGCTGCCGACTAGTTCGGCTTTTCATCGCCTCGCCGGCCTTCCTCTCGATTGCTCTTCAAATTGCTAAACGAACGCAGATGTATGTCTGCATGTATGTATGTATGTATGTATGTGTGTGTGTGTGTGTGTGTTGATGTGTGTGTGTGGTGTGCGTGCGTGCGTGCGTGCGTGCGTGCGTGCGTGCGTGTGCGTGCGTGCGTGCGTGCGTGCGTGCGTGCGTGCGTGCGTGCGTGCGTGCGTGCGTGTGTGTGTGGTGGTGTGTGTGGTGTGTGTGTGTGTGTGTTTTCATCTTGAGCACGTCATGCGAGAATCGCCAGACACGAAAGTGTAGACAGACACAAATAATAAAATCTTTGTAATATATAAAACCTTTGTAAAACATTCCTTAATAAACCATTTCTTCATCTTGCTGTCACACTAGGATTGAGCCGGCAAACCCCATGCCTGTGGTATTCGATACCCTGACATTATAGCATGGAAAGGGAACACTTGTGAGGTTATCCATACCAGGATTTGTGCCGACAAGTTCGTTAACAATTAAGCCCACAGTCGTAAAGTAGCATATTACGACCAACCCGCCATTCATATTCGTAAATGGTGTGAGAAATAATATCTAAAAATTCTGACCTGCTAGGACAAATGTGACTTCAGATTTTGAACCAGTATAA
>JAODUO010000505.1:32500-317500 GCA_025642075.2 Ridgeia piscesae
TTCTGACTCCTAGTCAAGAATCGGGATAGGTGAAACTTGTAATCTTTATGAAGAATATCCACACAGACCAACACTGAAATTCTACTTACATTGTCAAATGCACCAGAAGATGGGAGTGCAATGAACGTTGCTAAATACGTGCAAACACTTAAATATGTATACATTACAAATACGTTCTGCTTCATCTACCAGCGTGAACTATCACTCTTCAACTTTCTGTTGGCTTCTCTTCATATAGTGACTTTCTTCTGATACTGTTTTGTCCACTACTACCGTGGCATGTCCCGAATCCGCCGGTAGAATGCGCCATCTAGCGGGAGCCGTTAGGGGAAGATTGTTCAAAGCAGACGAAACGTCACGGTAAACAGTTAAATTGTCAGTGAAATAAGTACAAATATTACTCATTTCAACCATCATGTCTGACAAACCTCATCACTTATAAGAGTAATGTAATAATAATAACTTTATTGGCCGATCATAGAGTGGAAATACATTTTGCACTTTGGAGGTTGCATAAAAACACAACATTTAAGTCACATAGTAATGCATGTATACAGTAAAATCAAGCATGTAAATATGTAAACGGTAGCTAAAATATATATATATATATATATATATATATATATATATATAATATTGGAATAAATAAATATGCTAAAACAATATGACAATATTATAATAAGATAAATTAATTAAGATGATAAAACAACATTGCATTGGCAGCGGTAGAGACTGTGATAGGTCAACGATTAATTTTATTGTGGCTGATTCAGATACTTGATGGAGGACGGAAGGAAGGATTTAAGGGCTCGCTGGGTTTTTACTGTTGGCATTCCTTCCAGAGGGAAGAAAGTCGTAACCCTTACAAAAAGACCCAATGGTATCGGGTGTACAGCACACAGCGATATTGCAAGAAATTGTGTATATTCTGTTTAATTGTTCTGTTTTTGACTGAGAGATTTCCCCACCAGCAAGCAAGACCGAACGTCATAACACTTTTTACAAATGAATAGTGGAAGACAAATCAAATGTTTCTGTCTATGTGCAAGGCATTGAGTTTTCTCAGGAAGTACAATCTTTGCTGGCCTTTCTTATATACATTCATTGAATTATCATCCCACCTTAGTTTGTCATCGATTGTTGTACCCATATATTTATAGGAATGCACAATTTCTATGTGTTGCCCATTGATGTTGACAGGGGTGGGGTGATGTACACCTGATCGGAAGTCTATTATAAGTTCCTTGGTTTTGATAACATTTAACTTGAGGCAGTTGGCCACACACCGTGACACAAAGTGATCTATGTCACTTTTGTAATCAGTTTCGTCGTCAGACAGCAGACCGACAAGAGCAGTGTCGTCTGCATACTTGAAGTAGTGAAAAATGGCGACAGTACACATCCCTGAGGAGCTCCGGTGGAGATAGACACATGTGACGAACACACCACTGACATTCACATACTGTGTGCGGTTGGTAAGGAAACTGTGTACAAGCATGACAAATCGTTTACCAACACCAAGATCAATCAGTTTTCTGATCATCAAATGCGGCTGGATTGTGTTAAATGCTGACGAAAAGTCAACGAATAGTATTCTGGCATACGAGCCTCGACGTTCGAGATGCCCAAGAATGACATTTAACATTGACAAGGTGGCGTCTTCAACACTACGTTTAGTTCTGTAAGCAAATTGCAACGGGTCAAGTAGATGTTCAACCTGGGGTAACATATATTTCAGCATTATTCTCTCGAACGATTTCATCAGCAGTGATGTGAGAGCGATATGTTTATAATAATTAAGAAGAACAGGGTTAGGCTTCTTAGGTATTGGCACAATCTCTACGCTATGTTATTGAATACTGATACAATGTTACCACGAATATGCAAGTTAAGATGTTGATGGTTAACTGACATTCCTAAAGAAAATGCATGAGTACGATTACGAGTACCATTACTCAGAAAACAAATGTAATCGATTACGAGTGCCATTACTTTACCATGTAATAATGATTACTTTCATCACTTCCTTAAAGAAAGCCTATCTAAATTATGTTTTACCAACAATTAGAGCCAAGCGAAGTTGAGTACAACAGAGTATGAGTATCTATCTATGTTAAATATATGTTTGTTGATACATGTCTAAAAACAAGTGACAGACTAAAATAAAACAACCAACAATTGAATTACCAGTAGGCCTATTTATAAAAGGGATGTCACCAAATAACAGACAAAATATGAGCTTTAACGTTTTGTGTAGTAGTTGCTTGCTCTATCAGTCCCTGTGTATCCCATTTTCTAAGCAGCATAGATTGGAGCTGCTAAGTGCTAACTGACCAACAGAGAGGACAGACGCCAAATAGTATTTGCTGAGGGAGTTAAATTGCCCCTGCCAATGTCCATAGTCCAGCATCCCCTTGGTCCAGGTCTGCTTCAGTGCCAGGTAATGTGTATACAGTGACTGAGCCATTGGTGAAATCATGTGAACAGATAAATAGGGTCATAGCATTATATAAAGTCATGGTTCCAGACAAGAATGTAGGAGTTGCAAGCCAATGAATTGTGTTGCGTTGTTTTGCTGGGTAGCAGGCAGCCATGGCAGGACACAATTACATGTTATTCAGTTACAGATACGTGCAAGCAAGCCAGGTGCAAATATGTCGAATTTGAGAATTTCAAATTTACCGTCTTTTACACAAATACACATGACCAAATACATTATACTCATAACAAGCTCAGGGCTTTTAATGCTTCACGTTCCAGACGCAGACCCATGCAAGAGCACGCCATGTCAGCACGAGTCGACCTGTCTCCCGCTGGACGACGGCACGTACTGGTGCAAGTGCAGACGGGTGAACAGCGGGCGAGTGTGCGAATGTAAGCATACAAGAAGCACTTCGTGTTCACGTTTAATAACTTCTTAAACATCTTTAACATAAATAACATATACCTCATAAAGAATACTTACAATATAGTTCTATGCTAGCATTGTATTAAGTCATTATATGTAAGCTATAGTAAATAACATAATGTTATCATAATAAATGTACGGTCATGCATAATATTCAGTTCAATTCACTATTCAGCTTGTTTCTGTAGTCATTTAGTTATCGTATTTTTGTAGTTGGTGATCCGTGTCCAAGCAAAACCGGCGGAAAGGTAGGAATGAAACGGAAACTCACATGCGTAAATGCTTACAAAGTATAGTATAGATTTATATGATCATATACATACATACATGTATGTATGTATATATGCATACATGCACATATATATGTGTGTTTATACATACATATATATATATATATATATATATATATATGTGTGTGTACATAAATATATATATACATCCATATATATATATATATATAATATATTATATGTATATATATATATATATATATATATATACGTGTACATACATATATATGTGTATATATACACACATATGTATGTACATATATATACATACATACATATATGTGTATACATACGTATATATGTACGTACGTGCATGCATGCATGCATGCATGCATGCATACATACATACATACATACATACATACATACATACATACATACATACATACATACATACATACATACATACATACATACATACATACATACATACATACATACATACATACATACATACATACATACATACATACATACATACATACATACATACATACATACATACATACATACATACATACATTACGTACCTATATAGTGTATACATACATGCGCACATGCATGTGAATATATGGGTACAGCTCTACACGTGATACAGATCTGTAGAGTGCAACTAAATACGTGTTTATTAAACAAAACATTTTGGTTTCGCACAAATTCCTTACAACTGTTTTTCTATTAGTACGACTCAATAATAGTTTTTGTTTTTCCATATCACCTCTGTTATCATGCAAACGATGTAGATACAACCATGTGCGTGATTATCGTAGGCCTACATGTATAAGTATAGATATAACATTTCGAAGTTTATGTGTTGGTGTCACAGGAAGACAGCACACAATGACCACTACGTAGCAATAAAATATTGTTTTACATATGTATAATTTAACTGTATTGTGTATGTATAATGTTATTGTATTGTGTATGTATAATGTAATTGTATAATAATGTGTTGTTATTGCGAAATCAAATTGGATATGGTTTGATTTTGATTTACGTACGCCATGTACGTTCAACAGTGATATCATTCGTGCTCAAGTGTACAACGCGCATACGGACTCATGACACCATGTACACGTGCATGCACATACACACACATATGCCTGTAAGGTACAACAATTGCACATGTCCTCATTATAATTGCCGTCGTTGTTCAGAAATAACAGTCTGAAGGCCGATGCCACCGTCACCAACAAGGCAGATAACAAACTACAACAAGCAGAAGGAATTGACACCATAGGATAGTGGCACTTGAACGCGTTCTCTGGCAGTCGTCTATGGTATATGTGGTGGCTGCATAGTGCCATTGTGCAAGGAATATTTCTGGGATATCGGTGTTGGTTTGATAAATAAATGAACCATTGATGTGAACTTTACGCACAACAACTGTCTATAATATCATTCTTATTATCAAAACTGACAATGATTGAAACGAATCTTTTTGCTGCACTACGTGCTTGCAGGTAATAACATTCGACTACACCAATACTGCATTCAGTGTTAATGTAACGACAACTGTATCACTGTAATTGCTTACCATTTTCACACATAACAAACATGTTAACTTTCTTTTACAACACAAAGCTTCACAAACTGATATGCCACAAGGTAACTAGTTAAGTAGTATTTGCATAAATGTATTTGGAATACATGCGTTCAGTTTAGGGACGAGAAATTAAACGATGCTGCAGGTTATAAATTTGCAAAGGCAAACTTACGATATAATTAATATAAATGTCCACCCTATAAACACTGGTAGTTTGCTAGTGGTTCTAGTTAAAACACCTCAGGGTATGTAAGGTAAATTTTTAATATACTGCTTTATCCAATCTTCAGGCTTGCTCAAAGCGCTCAACATTCTACTGGTAGACCTGTTCAATCAATCACCACGTCGACTTCTCTGTGAAGCATCCATCCACAAATACTCACCGTTGTCCATAGCCACCTACTCATTCATACACTCTGTGAAGTGGAGCTATATACAGTAAAAACCTTGCCCAAGTTTTGACACGACAGTACAGGATTCGAACTCGGGTTTCATTTAGTCGAGAGTCGACGCTCTAGCCACTGCACCACAGCGCAACTACAAATGCCCTAGTATGACCAAATGGATCATTGATATGTCTTATGTCAGCAATACCCAATGTATTACTTTAATGATAATAATATTCAATAATTAATATTTAAAAACTAATAGTTACAATAATATAAGCGTCTAAAATCATTTCCCTAACCATAACCATAACCATAATATTTATTGACCCAAAGTAGGTATAGAATTTGTTGAAAGTACATCAATGTCGTTAATACATTTAAAACAAGTATGCATACACACATATTATATCATGTTCACATTCTAATATAAGTCTATATGGTAGGCCTACAATACATACAAATGTGTAATAAAATAAAAACCCACAATCATATAATATTTACAAACTGGGGTCGGTAGCTCCTATTAAGACAATAATGTCGCTGTCATAGGAGCCACCATAATTTCATGGTGTAAAGTAGTGTGGTCGTTAGTAAAAAGTTAGTATACAAGGTGTCTATCTCATATGTTTATTTGGAAGTGTTAGCTTTAAGTAAGAAAGTGTGATGTGGTGTGGAGATGGGCTAATGGTAATGAACATTAACATATATTGTAGTTATTCATTTAGTTGGCATATATAACAATTTGATAGAGTGCATATATCAATGTAGTTGTTTAGCAAACATGTTTTTATATATAAATGATAAAGCCATGCAAGCTGTGAGTGTATATTTTGTTTTTAATTGCATCAGGAGTCTCATTTATAGTATGTGGGAGGCTGTATATGAGATATTTCATTGCAAATTCATGCTTAGTTCTAAAAGTATGTATATATTATCTTTTGCACGAATATTATAATTGTGTATATTAATACTTGGTGTGAATTATATGTATTTAAGGTTATTATTCGCATAACCTTTTTTTGGATGCTTATAATTCTGTTTCTTTGATATCCCCAAATCATAATACAATAATTTATATGTGATAATATTAAGGTGTTATATAACACTTTTATGTCTAATTGTAATACATATTTTAATCGGTTTAATACGCCAATTGTTTTTGAACACTTATTTGATATTTTCTCCGTGAGTTTTCTCCAATTTAGATTAGTTTCTAAAGTCAATCCTAGAAAATTAAATTTATTTACTCTTCCAATATATACATCATCTATTTTAAGTGTAAGAGCTTGCATACGTTTACTAGGCATATGAAAAACCATAATTAATTAATAATAATTTATTAATATTTAGCCATTCATTAATTTTTTTAAAGTTCTTCATTTATTATGGTTTCTGTACTTTTATTATCAAGTGTCGTTTCGCTCAGAGAATTTAAAGAGGTAGATAACGTAGTGTCAACCGCATACATAACAAAATTAAATAATTGACTAGCTTGTGAAAAATCGTTTATATAAATGATAAACAATAGTGGTCCTAAGACAGAACCTTATGGGACACCGATTGTTATAGGTAAGATGTATGAGTTTATTTGTACCATTTTAGTATATTCTTTTCTGTTTTGTAAGTAAGTTTTGAACAAATGCAAGGCTGAGCCATTTAGGCCATAGTATGCTAAGTTGTGTTGTAAAATGTTATGGTCAATAGTGTCAAATGCCTTTGATAGGTCAAGAAATACATTAATTGGTATGTCATTTTTATCCATTTTAGTCACAATTCTATCAATTAGCTCAATCGCAGCGAATTCTGTTGAATATTTAGCTCTAAAACCATACTGATTATCAATTAGAAAATTCTGTTTGTTGAAATATGAATAGAATTGTATAAAAATTAGTTTTTTAATACTTTAAAAATGGTAGGAAGAAGAGAGATTGGTCCGGAGTTTTCAAATAAGGATGGATCATCTTTCTTAAATATATGAATAACGTTTGCAATTTTCAGTTTATCAGGGAATACACCAGAGTATAAAACTTGGTTTATTAACAGTGTTAATGGTTTTAAAATTACATATTCAATTATTTTCAGTAGTTTTGTTGAGATACCATCAAATTCACAACTGCTTTTATGGGAAGGTTATTTATAGTTTTCCTGACAGTTTCTTCATCAATATGTTCAAACGTAAATGCAGAAGTTACATTTTTATTTAGCTAATAACTGTATTTTTTTACCTTTGTATTTAATCCCTTTTGTAATGGACTGTGCTATATGTGTTAAATAATTATTAAATTTATTTGCAATATCCTTTTCATCAGTTATTTTGGTATCATTGTCTGTAAAAAAATGATGGAAGTTTTTTCTTTGTTTGCTTTTTTGAAATAATTTCATTAATAATTTTCCAGGTATTTTTATCTCGTTTTTAAATCGATTAAATCTGTTTTTAAAATACTCTTTTTTGGTTGAACGAATAGTATGTTTTAATATTGTATTATATGTTTTTAGATTTATGTTATTAATTTCATAATTAGAAGAATTTGGATGTGTCCATTTTAGTTGATCTTAGTATTCCTTGTGTAATCCACATATATTTTTATGTTCATACTTATTAAATTTCACCAGCTTAGTTGGCATATGCCTGTCCTTTGCCCTCACAATATCGTTAAATATGATGTCATCATTTAAATTTGTATCTGCATTTGGGTTTTTATTTAGCTTGTTGTAAGTATCATACGACTTAATTTCATTTTTAACTGTATGCATCGTCGTCATTTAATACATTAATTTTTACAAATGTAGGTGGGGGTTCTGTCTTCAACGAAGTGTTTATAAGTATAAAACACGGTTGATGATCAGATAGTTTTTTAATGAGAATCCCGACAGTACTTTCCAACATAGATTGATTAAGTTTGCAAGAAGAAATTATCAATTAAAGCACCATTTGTTCTAGTAAATCTAGTAGGAAAGGTAACCTGTGGAAAAAGACTATGTGATATTAAGGTGTCAAAATAATTAAAAACCATAAAATATCATTTTCATTTAATTTGAGCAGATTTATATTAAAATCACCTGCAATGATTAGACTATTTTTACAATTGTGTTCTAATAATGACACTATGGAAGAAAATTCATTTATAAAAGCATTTGATTTATCATTTGATGTTCGTGGTGGTATGTATATGTTTCCAATCGTTATGCTTTTAGAGAGATTACCACCATTTCGTTGGACTATTAACCCTTCCCAGTGTTCATACATGTTCAGTTTTAACTTGACCTCAGATCTATAGTTATTGTCAACATATACGATTAGCCCTCCATTTTTACTACATGTTTTACCTTCTGCTATACAGTCATAACGATGTAAAGACAAATTGTGATAAGTCATCATTTTCTGATGTCCCAGTTTCCTGTATGCAAGTTACATTAAATTTAAAATAGTTACTATTTGGCTCTTCTGTGAAAGCCTCCAATTCATTAAATTTAGCGTTTATTGATTGAATGTTTGTGCTTAAGACACTAAAACATAATTTGTTTGTTTGTGTTAGTTCGCTAAACTTGTCAGAATCTTAATAGGATGATCAACGTATTAGTTGAGGTTCATAATTGTCAATAAGTTTTTTTGCCTAAGATATTAGTTAAATCATTATTATTAATACCTCCTAAATAAGAAAGGAATGTTTCGTCTAACGTCATACTTTTATATAATTTTCCAATTTCTGTTTACATCAAATGTATTTGTAAATATGTGTTCATAAAATAGTGATATATGCATGTCCCTATGTTTGAACTTATTAGTGGTGTAGTGTGTGTTGACCTTTAATAAAGTGATGCACTGAAAGTAATTGCATAAGTGCTTGCAGAAGTGATTATGAGAACAGAATGAGATAGACATCTTGTTGCTTTGTAAGTAGAACAAACTGAACAAAAGAAAAAAGATAAATTGCATCATGAAATGCAAGAGGACCCTAGCATCAGTATCCTCTGAACAGTTGAGTTCAGTGGCGCAACAACACCAACACAAAGCTAGGTCATCTATTATTATGGACAAAGCAAACCTGTACACGTGACTTGCATTTCATGTATATTGTGATTCTTTACTTTTATTTCAATCGGCACAAAAATTACCTACACGAAGGCTGTTTGTCTTAATGGCCTCAGTCTTGCTTTCAGTGTAAATTTATGCAGGGAAAAGAAAAATTCAATCAGTGTGGAGAACATCTACACTACAGGCGTAACCGTTCGTGTGACTTTGTGTGCAGCAATACTAACTTTTGAAATACCCGTTGATCCGGTGGTCACTGGCCACCCAGCTACTTTCCCGCCGGGTCCGTAACTTGTAGGGTTACTAGACGTGTGACTGCCTACTTTTCCCGGTAAACTACAACTTATTACAACAGTGTTTACATCATCTGGCCTTTAGAAAAAGCAATTATATACATTGTTTTAGAATTATTATCGCAAAACGGGATGTTCGGGAAGGACGCGCTGTCGTCTTGGTTATGTGGCGTTGAACAAGCATAGCATATGTAATATAAGAATAATAATAATGACTTCTTATGCGCCCATATCCTCGAATATCGAGTTCAGAGGCGTGACAAAACCAAGCCATCTCGTAATCGTATAACAATGCGCGAGTCGTCGACGGATGGATGAAGATGCTAGGAATCTAAGGAGGATGTAGGCAGCTTTAAACAGATAGGGTTTTAAACGCCGGCAGAATGAGACTATATTTCCTTCTAATTTAACACTGAGAGGAAGCGAATTATACATAGTTGGTACGGTAACAGAGAAACCTCGGGTTCCACTTCCTTTTTCTCCCGAAGAATGTAAAGAGTATTACTATTGATGTGTGTGTGTGTGTGTGTGTGTGTGTGTGTGTGTGTGTGTGTGTGTGTGTGTGTGTGTGTGTGTGTGTGTGTGTGTGTGTGTGTGTGTGTGTGTGTGTGTGTGTGTGTGTGTGTGTGTGTGTGTGTGTGTGTGTGTGTGTGTGTGTGTGTGTGTGTGTGTGTGTGTGTGTGTGTGTGTGTGTGTGTGTGTGTGTGTGTGTGTGTGTGTGTGTGTGTGTGTGTGTGTGTGTGTGTTTAATATATACACACATATATATATATATATATTTATATATATATATAATATTATATATATATATATATATATATATATATTATATATATATATAATATATATATATATATATATAATATATATATAATAATATTAGTATATCAATGCACACGTTCTAGTAGGACTATGAAATAGGCGTGGGAAGCTGTCGTTCTAGTAGACCTACATACTGTCAAGGATCTAAGTAAAACTACAGTAGTATATTATATATGTACTTACATTATAGATAGAACAACACTGGTCTTACCACGTACACTGAAGAGTGTTTATTGCTGTCGGTCGCCAGTCGAATTCCGGGTTAATCCATAAATATTTCCGTTGCACTGCATAAGGCTACATAAGGGGCGGAAACGGCGGTACGCGACAGAGCTTTACGTCATTTCCGTAACTCCTGACGTACAGTCCGCTGCGCGGCACCACTGCCAACCGCCACTGCAAAACAAGAGGGCAGGGCAGGGCAGGGCAGGGCAGGGCAGGGCAGGGCAGGGCAGGGCAGGGCAGGGCAGGGCAGGGCAGGGCAGGGCAGGGCGGGCCAGGGCAGGGCAGGGCAGGGCACGCACGCACGCACGCACGCACGCACGCACGCACACACACACACACACACAGAAGAGAGAGGGAGAGAGAGAGGAGAGAGAGAGGGAGAGAGGGAGAGAGGGAGAGAGGGAGAGAGGGGGGAGAGAGAGGGAGAGAGGGGGAGAGGAGAGGGGAGAGGGAGAGGGGAGGGAGGGGAGAGGGAGAGGGAGAGAGGAGAGGGAGAGGGAGAAGTATATATATATATATATATATATATATATATATAATATCATACACACACACACACACACACACACACACACACACACACACACACACACACACACACACACACACACACACACACACACACACACACACATACATACATACACACAACACACACAAACAACACACATACAATAGACACAAGCAGGGCAGGGCAGCAGCAGCAGGCAGCAGGGCAGGGCAGGCAGGGCAGGCAGGGCAGGGCAGGGCAGGGCAGCACGCACCACTACAACATGACACGACACACGCACACACACACACACAACAAGAGCAGGCAGGGCAGGGAGGAGAGGGCAGGGAGGAGAGGCAGAGGAGAGGGAGGGAGGGAGGGAGGGAGAGAGAGAGAGAGGGAGAGAGAAGAGGAAGGAGAGAGGAGAGAGGAGGAGAGAGAGAGGGAGAGGAGAGGAGAGGAGAGAGGGAGAGGGAGAGGGAGAGGGAGAGGGAGGGGAGAGGGAGAGGGAGAGGAGAGGAGAGGGAGAGAGAGAGGAGAGGGAGAGAGATGAGAGATATAATATATATATATATATATATATATATATATATATATATATATAAACACACACACACACACACACACACACACACACACACACACACACACACACACACACACACACACACACACACACACACACACACACACACACACACACACACACACACACACACATACATACATACACACACAAACATACACACATACAAATAGATACATTAATTTATACACACACGCACACGCGCACGCGCACGACGCACACGCACACGCACACGCACACGCACACGCACACGCACACGCACACGCACACGCACACGCACACGCACACGCACACGCACACGCACACGCACACGCACACGCACACGCACACGCACACGCACACGCACACGCACACGCCAACGATCTAGGGACTGGCGCAATACGATCAGTGGTGCCATCTACCGGTTACAAAATCGAACCATACGCGTTAACGGCCATCCTTTGCGGCAAATTCACGAATATCTAATCATTTGTCGCGCACTTTTTGTTTAGAGTACGTTTCTATTTTATGTAAAGCTATTTAATTTTTGTAACTGAAATATGGCACAAAAATACACATAAAACATTAATTATACTCATCGGCGGTTACATGCTAACTTCGTTTGCTGGCGTGCCAATCAACGTGAAGGATTGTCCCATTGCTAGGTAAAACGCAAACAAATCAACAGAAAGCAGTTGGTGAACGTCACACGGGCTATAATCTATTGATTATCTATGCCATGGATGCTTTGATTTAGTTTAATTAGTTTATGTAGTTATGTTTATAGAATAGGTATTTATATATCGTGTTTTGGGTGAACTGCACTGACTCGAGTCTTGAGAAATCATCAAAGCAACGGAACGGCTTGACTAGACCAGTCGATAGAATCTCGACTGGTCATTCATTACTAGACCAGGTAAGGGCGGAGTGTCAGGCTGTGTGCTGTTCTTCTTGACTTGTACGGCCGCTTTTGTATTCAGGTTTTCAGCACGACACTCTTCATTATGTCATGTACAAGATTAATGACAATCAAAATCAGAATCGTGTGTTATTGAATTAACGAATGACATGCAATCATGACCTGCATGCGTCAAGACTGACGAGATCTTGCCACTTGACCCAATATATCTTATAATCTTTTACGTAATTGGCCCAAATTAGTTTCATGCTATTCTAGGCCACAAGCTGTATATATATTGGATTGATCAGGGCCCGCGCAGTGTTTTGGCACAGTTCACACAAATCTTCTATGGCAATGTTCGGTGGGATGCTTCAACAGATACTGACAGATGGTTCAGCCCATTTCACCACTTGAAACTTAGTCACTGTGCAATGTTGGATGTTTTGGCCCATGAATAATTATTAAAGCAGCGTATGATTCTGGCGATTGTGTTTTGAGATTGTTTAGGATGGTTCACAATAAATGGTCAACCTATCATGTCTTTATTGTATGTGTTGGTTTGTTTCTTCAAATTTTCACTCTTTACTTGGATTGCTTGCACGTATCATATTTGTTTTTATGTGAAACTACGTAGCAGTATGTAAGACAAACAGCTATATACACCAGTTATTGCAGTTTTGATTAATGTTTCTGCTTTCAAGAATAACTCATGATTATTGGGGTGTTACAAACAATTATACTCCCTAATTGTTATCATATGACAAATATCATCTACTTAGAATATATTTGCCTATATTAAAACAGTTATATAATTACAGAACAATTTCCTATGGAAGTCAAATTAGTTGCAACTCACAAAGAGTGAATAATTTCCTGTTGTTATTATGACAACCATTTCCTACATATATCTAAGATAATATAATTTATTATATATTACAAATAAGACAACATATAAGATACAATATAATGCAGACTGAAAAGATCATAACCCGAGTGAAACCAGGAAGGTCCAAAGGTAGGATAGAGTTCAACATGTGGTTTGCTTTTAGGGAGCAAATATGTATAAACACAAATGGAAACAGATTGCACGAACATGATATAGCCAACTCCGAAAATGTCAAAAACTATCTTCATGGTATTATTATTTACAGAAATGTATTGATGCCCACATTAGGTACCCTGTATTCATCATCACACACATATAGTCTTATATAGCCAAAAATAATATTTTTAGGAAAAATCACATAGGCAATATATAATTTATAAACACCCACACAGATAAGATACTTATTAAGACATAGATATAGATACACCATAAAAACATGGCCCTAGTTAATATGATGCTGCAGCCTTAGAGGGGGCTGAAATGGCGGAATAACCATTGTGTAAACATAAGAACATACCATAATAATTATACATTATATGTGACCATGATTTGATGAGCATGAATCCAGCAAACAAGGAACCATTTCTGAACCAGATTGCACATGTCATACTGGTTCATAATTGGTACCGCTCCACCAGTATGTGTTTTCATGTGTATTCACATTAATACACGTGTTCTGCCTGTAGTCATGAGTTTGACACGAGTTGTACTGGGTCAGAACTGGTACAATTTCACTGGTACGTGTCATCACGTGAAAAACTCATGATTTCACGGTAAACACGTGTCAACACACCAAATTTGTTCACATAATCTGGTGAATTCACATATGGAGACTTGAGCCAGTTGAACTCGTGAATTCACTTACAGAACATGTGAAATCACGGGTCGTTGTTTGCTGGGAAGCCTCAGTATATTTTAAATAATTTTTCGAAGTTATTCTTATGTTTGGGCAATGGTTTCAGCCTTCCTTTAACCAATAAAAATCAAAATGGAATTGGAATAGAGGTCTACATCACAGCAAATTGGCAGTACAGTTCTGACACAGCTTTAACAGCCTGTGTATAAACATATCCTGATGCTTGTGGTGCAAGTTGTCAGTGCACTGTAATGGCAGCCTGAAAAACTGGGGAAAAGGATAGCTGGGTGGGAGGTCTGACATGCAATATGACCAGCACGTCTGGTCAGCTGCTGCTGGTAGAGACTATCCAGGCACAGTACATCTTTTCTGAATATTTTGGAGACAGTTTCTACCACTCTGTTAAATTTGCCTTAGTCCCTCCTGGACAGATGCGGTGCCATAATTGATTGTTGTGAATGTGTTGTAGGTAGGATGAGGAGTTAGTAAGGGCAGGGAAGAGACGGAGGGAGGCGGTGTGATGGAGAATCTAGAGAGGAGAGACAGCACAGACTCCATTGACAAGGAGCTTGACTGGCTCATTCAGAAGGATGAGGAGGAATCGTTGAATGCAGAGAAAGAGGTGGGGAATGGCGGCCATCTTGAAGTGACAATACATGACTGTACTTGTTTTATTTTAATTATTAGTGACTTAACTATGACGTGGTTTCATATGACAATTTGCCATACATTTATAACCAACAATCGAATATGATTTTATACACATGTGTGATGTATCAACAAAGAGCCAACTTATGTTCATTTAGCTTTCTTCCAACCTGTTTATGTTGATGGGACTGTCGTCATCCAAATGGAGGATGACGACTCATTAGTGTGGCTCAAAAACATCATATTTTTAATGGGTTCCTGTGATTAGTTGGACACATCGCCTAGTTAAGAACAAAAACGAAAATATTGAAAACTGAAAATAGATTACCTCTGTGTTAGCCCTAATTAAAGTTACATTATATGGCATGATACTAGCGTCACAATTAATTTAAAGAAGTCTCGGCTGAGGTCCTTGATTTGTTAGACTATTTCGACACTTCTTATATACAGTCCATGCTAGGCTTGCTGTGTGGTAGTTAGTTAGTTACAGTCAGCGTGGGAACTGTTCTGTATGACCCTGTATATAGGGACACCACCAACTTTCATTGATACTCAGTAGTACTTTCATTAGCATGTTGTCATGGCAACATCGTCACGCATTCACCCATCGCACACCTTGTGTTTGCTCCACAGTAACGCTGCGTCTCAGTCCAATATCTTGTGGTGATAACACCAATATAAATAGCCGACCATCACTGTTGACATTATGTCAATATGTGCATAGAATGCTTTCACTGGGATTCACTTACAGGTGTACTTGTATTTCATAGTTGACGTATACAAAGTGCAGGTGGACCTACAGTAATTGCCGCTATCGGTGTTAGTGTCAATAGTTACATGTTTCAGTCGGTATTCTGTTTCATCACTCGGTCCAATCCACTTTCAGACATGTCTGTCATTGCAATACTTGTCATTCACACTCACACCCGTAATTTAAATGCTTAAATTGTATTAAACCACATCTCATGTAAATGTTAATGAACCTCTGTTAGTTTTTTTACGCCTCAATTTATACTTGATGCTAAGCGTAACTGTACAGTAATCATTTGTGAATACTAGCCATGTTATGTCATTATGCATGCAATGTACTTCGTTACATAGAGACACATTTTTTAAGTCAGACATTTTATTACCTCTCATTGTCAACGTTTATTATTAGCTGTTCGTTTTTGTGTTACATTGATAATCAATTACACCACACCACATTTTTAAACCAGTTAGGCCAGTGAAATACATCTGTCTACAGCAACCATCACCTGCTACATTTGTACTACTGGAGATGTCATTTTAAGAATTACTGCTTACAGCTGTACTTGCAGCTGTGTCTGCTGTGTAGAGAGAACTTCTGTTGAGTCAGTAGCGTGTTATGTGCAGGCACGTGAAAATGGTTTGGACCGGGACGCGAACAGGGATGATGATAACATCAGCCCAACCCAGCATGATGCAGGGGATGGGCGGGAGACGCCTGACAAGAGTGGAGACGGCGGGCTCGAAGAAGACTTGGACCTAACGGAGGACCAGAGACAGGCCATGATGGAACTGGGCAGTATGAAATTAGACCTTGGTGGTCCAGGTAAGACCAGAAACAGACCATGGGGCAACTGAGCAGTATGAACAATCAGGCCAAACAATCGCGATGCACATGATGGATTTGTGCAGTCTGTCAAAGACTGTCATATATTTTGTTGGAATCCTGAAAATAGAAGTTACATTAAAAAACCTTTGGCAAATTACTTAAATTCAACTGGTGTGACAGTGTACCTTGGAAAATGTCTTATGGTAAATAATTGTGTCATAGTACTTACACTTCTTGCACCATTAAGTGATATATCGTAGTAGAATGAATACCCTGGATTAGAAATATCACATACACAGGTTGTTTAGCAGATAACTCAAGCTAATTAATATTCATCACTACTGAACCGGAATTTCTATTTGATGTTTCCAAGCCAAATCCTTTCCGTTGTGAAATCAGTCCCACCTGCGATACTCTGGCGAGGAGATGGAAGTTATTTCGTGTGGTCTGCATTATATGATCCTTTCCTCACACCTGCCATATTATTTGCACCTGCTAAATTCCCCCCGGTGTCCTCTGTCTTGGTCTCTGTGCTATATCCCCCCGGTGTCTCTGTCTGGGTCTCTGTGCTACATTCCCCCCGGTGTCCTCTGTCTTGGTCTCTGTGCTACATTCCCCCCGGTGTCTCTGTCTTGGTCTCTGTGCTACATTCCCCCCGGTGTCTCTGTCTTGGTCTCTGGGCTACATTCCCCCCGGTGTCTCTGTCTTGGTCTCTGTGCTACATTCCCCCCAGTGTCTCTGTCTTGGTCTCTGTGCTACATTCCCCCCGGTGTCTCTGTCTTGGTCTCTGTGCTACATTCCCCCCGGTGTCTCTGTCTTGGTCTCTGCTACATTCCCCCCGGTGTCTCTGTCTTGGTCTCTGTGCTACATTCCCCCCAGTGTCTCTGTCTTGGTCTCTGTGCTACATTCCCCCCGGTGTCTCTGTCTTGGTCTCTGTGCTACATTCCCCCCGGTGTCTCTGTCTTGGTCTCTGTGCTACATTCCCCCCGGTGTCTCTGTCTTGGTCTCTGTGCTACATTCCCCCCGGTGTCTCTGTCTTGGTCTCTGTGCTACATTCCCCCCGGTGTCTCTGTCTTGGTCTCTGTGCTACATTCCCCCCGGTGTCTCTGTCTTGGTCTCTGTGCTACATTCCCCCCAGTGTCTCTGTCTTGGTCTCTGTGCTACATTCCCCCCGGTGTCTCTGTCTTGGTCTCTGTGCTACATTCCCCCCGGTGTCTCTGTCTTGGTCTCTGTGCTACATTACCCCCAGTGTCTCTGTCTTGGTCTCTGTGCTACAGTCCCCCCAGTGTCCTCTGTCTTGGTCTCTGTGCTACATTCCCCCCTGGTGTCTCTGTCTTGGTCTCTGTGCTACATTCCCCCCGGTGTCTCTGTCTTGGTCTCTGTGCTACATTCCCCCAGTGTCTCTGTCTTGGTCTCTGTGCTACATTCCCCCGGTGTCTCTGTCTTGGTCTCTGTGCTACATTCCCCCCGGTGTCTCTGTCTTGGTCTCTGTGCTACATTACCCCCAGTGTCTCTGTCTTGGTCTCTGTGCTACAGTCCCCCCAGTGTCCTCTGTCTTGGTCTCTGTGCTACATTCCCCCCGGTGTCTCTGTCTTGGTCTCTGTGCTACATTCCCCCAGTGTCTCTGTCTTGGTCTCTGTGCTACAGTCCCCCCAGTGTCTCTGTCTTGGTCTCTGTGCTACATTCCCCCAGTGTCTCTGTCTTGGTCTCTGTGCTACATTCCCCCCAGTGTCTCTGTCTTGGTCTCTGTGCTACATTCCCCCCGGTGTCTCTGTCTTGGTCTCTGTGCTACATTCCCCCGTGTCTCTGTCTTGGTCTCTGTGCTACATCCCCCCAGTGTCTCTGTCTTGGTCTCTGTGCTACATTCCCCCCAGTGTCTCTGTCTTGGTCTCTGTGCTACATTCCCCCCGGTGTCTCTGTCTTGGTCTCTGTGCTACATTCCCCCCGGTGTCTCTGTCTTGGTCTCTGTGCTACATTCCCCCCGGTGTCTCTGTCTTGGTCTCTGTGCTACATTCCCCCCGGTGTCTCTGTCTTGGTCTCTGTGCTACATTCCCCCCGGTGTCTCTGTCTTGGTCTCTGTGCTACATTCCCCCCGGTGTCTCTGTCTTGGTCTCTGTGCTACATTCCCCCGGTGTCTCTGTCTTGGTCTCTGTGCTACATTCCCCCCGGTGTCTCTGTCTTGGTCTCTGTGCTACATTCCCCCCGGTGTCTCTGTCTTGGTCTCTGCTACATTCCCCCCGGTGTCTCTGTCTTGGTCTCTGTGCTACAGTCCCCCCAGTGTCTCTGTCTTGGTCTCTGCTACATTCCCCCCGGTATCTCTGTCTTGGTCTCTGCTACAGTCCTCATGTGATCAACAATTTATATTAATCAAACAGGCTAGTGCTTTCACAGAAAATTAATGAAAAGACCACGCATGCACAGCTAGCATGCGCAGTGTGGTGGGTGGAAGTAATTTCACAGTGCAGTGGATTTGACACAACAACGTGACATTGTTCGATTGATTGATCCCTTCACAAAATACTTGTTTATCCCACAGAGGATGATCCGCCAGAGTACGACGTGGCAGACCGGGTCCGGCAGCTGAATGAGGAACTAGCAAAAGAGCCAACCCCGAGCAGTGACGAACGCCGCCGATCCATCAAGTTCAAAGAGACGCTAGTCGACCTGGTGGCACCCCCTTATGACTACAGTGATGACGAGGACGACGACAGCAAGGAGAACGGGAACATAAACGCAAACTCCGAGGGCGAGAGCGAGGGTGGTGACAGAGACGCAAAAAATGACAGTGAAAAGATACTGGTGGAGCACGGCGGGAAATTTGAGCTGATCAACCGTTCCGATTTGACGTCGGAGGAGAGGTACATGTATGGTATAGAGGACAATAGCGATGATATGAACGCGGCGGGCGGACACAACGTTGGGAGATCGGGGGTGTTGAAGCAGCCTCGGCCGCCAGACATGCAGCGGCCGGTGACGGCAAACGGATCAATGTCACGTCAGCATCTGAACGTGACGGCGCCACACCGCCGCCCACAGACGGCGCAGCCGCGGAGTAACAACGAAATGTTGTTCAACTTCAGCTACGTGTCGCCGTACGGACTGTCACCCGAACAGAAGAAGTGTCTCCAGAGGCAGAAACAGCTGCAGGAGAAACACATGACCGAAAAGCAGAAGATGGAGAGAGAGAAGGATGAGTGGAAGCAACAAGAGAATGAGTCGGCGTTCCAGGCGTGGTTGTCTCGTAAGCGAGAGGAGCAACGGAGGGAGCAGCACGAGACAAAGAAGGACACGACCTCGTCAGAGAATGGGGTGAGGAACCCCTTCGTCATGCACGTTCTAATTTCACTTGAATACCAGCTGATAACACGTGTATTTTGTGTGAAGAATACCGCCCTTGTCCAGGTGTTTTAGAATTGTCACCTGCAGAACAAGTAGGAACCAGCTGTGATCTGCTGCTATGTGTTTTGATGACAAATCTTTTATATTTCCTTGAGCAATATTTTCTATAATTTACTGTGTTCAGGTGTGTGTTACTGTGTCTGTGTGGGTTTGTGAGTGTGTGTTACTGCGTCTGTGTGGGTTTGTGAGTGTGTGTTACTGTGTCTGTGTGGGTTTGTGAGTGTGTGTTACTGTGTCTGTGTGGGTTTGTGAGTGTGTGTTACTGTGTCTGTGTGGGTTTGTGAGTGTGTGTTACTGCGTCTGTGTGGGTTTGTGAGTGTGTGTTACTGCGTCTGTGTGGGTTTGTGAGTGTGTGTTACTGTGTCTGTGTGGGTTTGTGAGTGTGTGTTACTGTGTCTGTGTGGGTTTGTGAGTGTGTGTTACTGTGTCTGTGTGGGTTTGTGAGTGTGTGTTACTGTGTCTGTGTGGGTTTGTGAGTGTGTGTTACTGTGTCTGTGTGGGTTTGTGAGTGTGTGTTACTGTGTCTGTGTGGGTTTGTGAGTGTGTGTTACTGTGTCTGTGTGGGTTTGTGAGTGTGTGTTACTGTGTCTGTGTGGGTTTGTGAGTGTGTGTTACTGTGTCTGTGTGGTTTGTGAGTGTGTGTTACTGTGTCTGTGTGGGTTTGTGAGTGTGTTACTGTGTCTGTGTGGGTTTGTGAGTGTGTGTTACTGTGTCGGTGTGGGTTTGTGAGTGTGTGTTACTGTGTCTGTGTGGATTTGTGAGTGTGTGTGTGTGTTTAATTGTGAAGTGTTTTATGTTTGTGTTTTGTGAGTTGTTACTGTGTCTGTGTGGTTTTGATTGTGATGTGCTGTGTGAGTTAGTATTGGTACTTGTCCCGGTTGTGAGTGTGTTACTGGTCTTGTGGGTTTGTGAGTGTGTGTTACTGGTCTGTGTGGGTTTGTGAGTGTGTGTTACTGTGTTTTGTGAGTGTGTGTTACTGTGTCTGTGTGGTTTGTGAGTGTGTTACTGTGTCTGTGGGTTTGTGAGTGTGTGTTACTGGTGTGGGTTTGTGAGTGTGTGTTACTGGTCTGTGTGTTTGTGTGTGTTTGTGTCTGTGTGGTTTGTGAGTTGTGTTACTGTGTCTGTGTGGTTTGTGAGTGTGTTACTGTGTTGTGGGTTTGTGAGTGTGTGTTACTGTGTCTGTGTAGGTTTGTGAGTGTGTTACTGTGTCTGTGTGGGTTTGTGAGTGTGTGTTACTGTGTCGTTGGTTTGTGAGTGTGTGTTACTGTGTCTGTGTGGGTTTGTGAGTGTGTGTTACTGTGTTTGTGGGTTTGTGAGTGTGTGTTACTGTGTCTGTGATTGTGATGTGCTGACTAGTTAGAATATTAGGCAAGCAATAAGTCAATTTATCGTAACTTTGATTTATATGCGGTTTGTATTATCTATTTATTTATTTTGTATGTTATTTATATATTTTATTTTATGGATTTATATTTAACATTGCATGCAAATTTCCCTGCATGCGATACTAAAGTGTTCTTGTATATTGCATTAATTGCATAACATATTAATCTATGGGAAAATTACAGCCAATGAATGGATTCGGACATTGCATGATGTTTATTACTATTAACTATTGTATATCATATGTCTATCTGCACACTGGAGCACAGCAGAATTATAAATTGTCTTTTTAAAGGACACGAAACAGAGTCAGTCGTTTGAGGAGTGGTGGAAGGTGAAGCGACAACAACGGAGACAGAGTCAACAGTTGGAGAAACAACGCAAGAAAGAGTTCAATGAGGGCTGGTATGTGAGGTCGCGTGAGGACTGCCAGCGTGCATTCAGACAGTACGTATACTGCTCGGTCTAGTTTCAGCTCGGTGATCCGAACACATCGTTGTGATAAAAAACAATTAAACCTGCACAAGGATTCTGATTTTTAACAACTGATGCAATTATTTCAATGAGAACAGGCAAATTGTTAGAATATTTTATTGAAATACTGTTATGGAATGAAAAATAAATTAATGGTGTGTCCACATGGCCGAAATGGGCAAAAAAGTCCCGCTGTAAGGTAACATTCAACATGTTCAATTGATAAACACTAGGGCCTTTTGATGATTTGTGATGATAAACTTGCACAGTTATGAACATTTTATTGTTTGAAAAAGTGAAACGTGCATGTTTTTGCAACATCATTATTGATGGAGTTCATTATTTTTTATCTGAATATATGTCTCAAAACCTATTTGTTTCATTTTTAAACCAGTTTACATTGTCGGACATTAAAAAAAAATTGGTGACTAGCAGAAACTACACCGTTGATTATACCTCCTTCAACAAACAGTCTCATATGATGAATGTGGGTACTGCAACACAGTAAATGTGTTTATTATGTTAATCTGATATATTAATAATTATGTTTATTATGTTTTTGGAAAAGTGTTGTTTGTTTGAAGGTTTGCAGTCTTATCATTCCAGGAAACATGAACATGACATTTTGTATATTAAAGGGACTTTGTTTGGTCTTAATTGCAGGAATTATGATGAATTTCCATTTTGAATGTTTCTTGTGCAAAATTACAAATGCTTATTAAAATTAATGCAATATTCTAGTAGCTAAGCAATATTTTGAATTTGATTGTATCATGTTATTATTGTAACCTACCAGCAGACAAAATGTGTTTTAATTAATTGTTTCTAACTATTGTTTGAAATTGAGACGTACTGGGAGGATACAGCTTGTTTACATGGCAATGTGCAGCTGATATAACAATACATTTTGTTTAATATAGCAGCCAATCCAATTACACTTATTCACAGTGCTTTATAGTATGTAAAACACCTATTATATACTCCATCTCTGGTCCAAATATCTACTTCATGAATGCATATCCTGGTGGTCAATCTGTCCAAATATAACATAGTTTAACATATATAACCACTAATTAAAACAGTACCTTAATGTGGTCATTTTATACATGGACTACCCTGCTGTGCTTCTTGTTCCCTGTGGTACAGGGCTGAGGGTTGGGTACAAAGTCACTCGCACTATGTCTTACTTTGAGTAGCCCGCTCTGTTTGTTTCCCCCTCACTCCCTCCCCTGTCCATCCCAGATGCCTTCTCGCACCCTCCTCCCATCTCACCTGGGGTCTCTCCCTCCCCTTGTCATTGCTGTTCCGTTTCTCTTGCTAATTAGTTCCATTAATGCTCGCCAGGTGGCTGAGGCGGAAGAATACAGAGCTGGCGAAGACGAGAGGCGAGGAGCGACAGAGCATGAGGATGCATCGGCTCCTCAACCGACGGTCTCACAAGTCTCAGGCACTGCTCAAGTCTGTCACGCAGGCTCAGTCCTTCCGCTATGTCGACTACTACGGCTATCGCTTTTGAGTGACTCGTCCACTGTCACCTCGGCCAGCTGGTCAATCTCACGTCCACTGTCACCTCAGCCTGCTGGTCAATCTCACGTTTACGGGTTTATCACAAAAATGACTCTTCCCACAACATACTGACTGCAGCGGTCAATAAACCAGTCAGTGGAAGTTGTCGATTACCAACGATCCACCTCCAGGCATCCGTGTTTGTGTAGAATGGATGGTAATGTAATGGAGACGCTAGTGTTAACCAAATAACCAGTTTGATCAATCTCGCAGACGTGTTTTAAACACTCAGTAATTCTCCGCTTCTTGACTATTTAGTAAAATTATATCTTGTATCAGATTTAAAACTATATCATAATTTCTGTTCTTTCAACATAGATAACCCACATTAGTAGCACTGGAAGCTTTGAAGTTTGTTACGTGCCATGCATAGGACCCAGTGATTATTTGTCAAATTTGAAGTATTTTAATGAGTAAAATGGGGTTTTAAATGTAACATTTTAGCGATACAGTATGATTGTAGAAGATTTGTGTATAAAATGTGCTTTAAATGTATGCAAAAGGAGACCTAGTGTGGCAGAATAATATCTTTAAAGTAAAATACGTCACATGAGCCACATCTTAGCAAAATGTAAACTAATATATATGTGTGTGTGTATATATATATATAAATATATATATAAGGCTAAATGCTGTATAGGGAGACCAGTGCAGAAACGACCGCCTACAGGAGACCGGCCGTATATTTTTATGTAACTGATTTTCCAATTATGTCTAATTGGAACATTGTCTGAAATACAAATACACACCACATACTACAATATTGTTACGATATTGTAATAAATAACATACAATCAGTCTCCTTGAAACCTATATGCTTAGATGCCGCGTACGGGAGACCAGTGTGTAATCGGAAGTTAGTTATTAGATATACTTATTTGCAGTAGTATATATTTAACGCCAACCTGGTATATCCAAAACCCAATATAACGATAACAATAACAACGTAAATATATATGCAGATACACAAATTGACAGCACCGCATTTAACAAATGTACAACGTATTGCTAGGAGATCCATCAAATATTTGTTTTATTGATGTGTGTATATATTTATTAAAATTAATACATATCAAAAAAGCTAACCCCTCAATTAATATATAGCCAAACTGTTCAACTATAAGCAATTCTCTGCCGCGGTCCCGTACGCAGCACCTTATTCACATAAATATATACAAGTGCAATAAATGTGCTGAAAACTAATCAAAATATAAAATAAAGTTTATAATAATTGCATAAGTTAATTCCTTGATATCTAAAATATCTCCACTAACAAGGATAATCATTAAATAAAATGCATTAGTTATGCAATCATACACCAAAACTTTAAGGAGACCGGCTCTGGTCTCCTTAAAACAGCAGTCTCCCATACGCAGTGATCTATGCATAACTGGTCTCCCGTACGTGGCGTTTAACCTTATATATATATATATATATATATATATATACATATATATATATATATGAAACCTGTATTTTATTACACAGTTCGGGTTTAATCAATTTTAATCAGTTGGTGTTTGACAGTATTTCATGATACATTGGAGATAATAATAACATTAGTATTTATATCATTGTGTACTCATGGTAAGAGATGTGTGAAACATCTCTGTTTATCACGGTAACTTGTTTGTGATTTTTGTTGTGATAGTTTCACAACTACTGTACAAGAAAGGTTTTGGATTTGAGGCTATAACTATTTTGGTTTTATAGTTAAACTGATACACTCAGTGGTTCGTGTAAAGTCATCAAAGACACTTACTGAATGACAAGGTTCATTCCTTGTATACGAGTACACCCATGTGCTTAAACGTGTCGTGATCTCTGTAATATTACCTTTTGTTATACCAAAGCTTAAATACTACATGTCTTGTATTACAAATGAAATAATTACACCATTTTAAATTTCCCAGGTAGTTTAGCACGTGACATCACTGATTGGTGTGTTAGTCTGACGACCTACCTTTGTACATGACTAACGATTGTGCTGAGATGTGACAGTTGGACATTGGCCTACTGCGGTGGCCGTTGGGGAGAAAAGAATAATCAAGAAAGCAGTGCCAAATATATAACGAATGACAACATTGTGTGGTTTGGCAGTGGCCAATTCAACGTGATGAATTCTAGAATGGCTCTGCACTCTTTGATGGTTGTTACGTTAGTTAGGAGGGGGTGAGTAAATTGACAAATGAAATGGCGAAAGCAAGGTATGAACAGCATTGCTGACACATGCACTGACATGATTTATGTTGTCAACTGTGGTCATTTACAATGATCCAGTGAACTGGTGATGACATCTGCCAGTAGTTCAGTGTGCTATCATTACCACTGCATCATCGCTTCGACTGTTGTGATATACGTTTACACCCTAGTCTAGTAATGTGTGTCTACCTCTTACCTGAATAAGTGATCAGTTGTGATATATGGTTACACCCTGGCCTAGTCTAGTACTGTGTATCTATCTGTTACCTGAATAATTGAGCAGTTGTTATTGATGTGTAATGTATTCACTGTTTACAAAGGACACATCACTTGTCTGTGCACATTAGCATAGCAGTTAAAGTTGAGACATGTCACAGTCCTATCATGATGTCTTCACACTGTAGTTAATTACTACAGCCAGAAAGACTCTTACCTATTCAGGGATTGACTTGTGACTTTCACTCCAAACATGTTTGTTACACTTGTGTATAAAATGATGTTGTAGAAGTTAATTGTATAAAATTGTGTTTTAAATTTTGCAACCTTTTTCTGCCTTTAGATAAAGCGTTGCAGAATTTCTGTAGATAGTTAATAATTTATTATTATTTATAATATTATAGTTACATGAATTATATGTGCATTCCAAAATGCATTTGCTGGGGATACCCAGTGTAAGGGTTGTCATCTGTGGAGGCTGGCAGTCTGACAGGACTTACTGACTTTAACAAGAATCTTTCTCAACTTTGGCTAAGATACGTTGGTTAAATTTCCCAGTGTGGACTGGGCAAAGGTAGTTCCACATTGCTAGCATAGTTATGTTATGTAGTTAGAGGCCAGTGTATAAGAAGCAAGTAGATAGATGTTGCTATGACTGTCACTTGCTATATTCAGTTGTCTTTTGTGCATCTTTCATGTTGGTCAGGGGCGCAGACAGGGAATGAAAAACAAATTTTATTTGTTAACATCTGTTTTATAGACATTGGAACCGTTTTAATTACGTTGTATTAATGTTTATTTAATTAAATTTATATCGGTTAAAACTAATATCGTAAATAAACATGTTCTTTCACATTTCGGTTTGTCAAAAGTTCATGATTAAATGATGAGTTAATATTATGATGATTTATAACATACATAATGTTATGCAAAATATCTGATGGTATGCTCTGCGACAAAAACAATAGGAATATTAGAGTAGCACTGTTAATTTAGGTGTTCTTTGAGATAACTAAATCCAACGAGATGATACAGTTATCAAATATGCAATTATTTGTTTGAATTATTCTAAGCTTATGTTCCCTGTAGACCAGTACTGAGAGGTGCATTGTGGGAAGGTATGTGGCACGAGTAGACATGTTTTGTGTGCCAATAGTTGGGGAAGTCTGGAGAGACAAGAAAGTGCTCTTTTTATGTTTAACTATTCATCTATGTCGTTCTAACAGAGCTTGTTTACTCTGTTACATATGTTGTTCATTTTCGGTATATTAAATTCTTATGGCTTTATTATGGTCTTGTCTTATTTTTATATCGTGAAGATGTGTGTGTGGTGTGCATGTATGTGTGCATACTTGCATGCATGTGTAATGCATTGTCTTTGTATTGTACAGTCCTTACCCGCAGTAGGTGTCTACTATTGCGCCTTGCCAGAAATAGCTTTTGTTCCTAAAGATTGTTTTCTCTAATTAAACATTTTGTTATTGTTTTGCAGATTGTTAGAATACATAATACCATGAATCAACTAAGCAGTCCAAAGTACATATTAATCCTTGCGATACATTTGAATCTTGGTGCTTTGAACAATGTTTTCTGTATTAATATATTAGATATATAGTATAGATATATGTAAGATAAACATATTTTTTTAATTAATGCAGTACTATTTGTTTGCAGAAGATGTAATGACAATTAGAGGAAGTAGTAAACAAAAACATGGCTACTCTTGGCATGCAACGCAGCACAATTACATGTAATCGGGTTATGTACATAAACAATTTTATGGTGTTCCATGTTCATACATATTTCTTTGTCTTGTTTTTATAATATGGGTATAGTGGTGATATATATTTCCGTATATATTGCCAATTTGTTAAGGAAATCAGTGCTCAATAAATGAAAAGTATATACTTTTTATATCAGTCATTAGATGCCATTATGATGGCTTATGTTGTGTGACATTTGGCTGTACATTCGTACCCACAGGTAAGTGTAGTGCATCCCATGACTGCAGGACTAACCCAACATCCATGACGTTATCTGAACTGGTGGCAAATGTGCATTTGTTTTGGAACCATCGTATGCCATATGGACAATTTGTATGGCACATTGTACACATACAACTACAGCTCATGGAAAATCAACAATTCTGTCTCAAATTATGGACTCTACAAACATTGATTGGCATTGTGACATAGATTATATAAAAAACGAGCAGTCCATATTTGGCAAGAATGTGTGTATATAGAGGCCTGCATAATTAATTAATTTATTCTTTATACTGGTCAAATGTGCATAGATAGGTACATATCAGACATGCAGAAACCATAACAAATATGAATGTTGCTCTAACAGTCATCACCACTGCACTGGGCATGGCTATGAACTATGGTTGTGAAACTTCAGCATTAAAACTTAGTGTTTTTTATGTCTGTCTAGATTAAAAAGTTGACCACTATGTATAAATAAATTATTTGAATTGTATTGATAAATGTTTAGTAATGTCATTATTTATAACAAAGAAGTACATGTTCAGTTCTTTAATGTGTACTTAATATATACTTAATTATTTGTATATAAATAATTTCTGTGATATTGATATTTGTTTAAGCGTCAATCATTTCCCTTAACACTTAACGTTTTGTAAAATAAAGAATCTTGATCGGAACACGGTGCGTAATTTGTTGGCTAAATTACGAATATTGGCATTGTATTGTCTAGTTACTATCTGACTTGGATGCAACTGTTGCGCTTAGAAATCATTTGTGTAAAGATTCCCAAAAAATACAAAATATTACCATTTCAGTGCCGTTGCCAGTTCCGTTCAGGCTTCTGCCAGGTTTTCTTTTTAGTCCTCTCGCGTAAACAAAAATTCAAACGATTTGGCGGCGTAAGTTTTGCGAGAAACGAGCTGCGAATTTATCATTAAATAAATTTTAAAAAATTCTTTCCCTTGTGAATTTATTCCATATCGTGAGTAGGACGTGCTCTATTTCGTGATATGTCGATAAGCACGGTGTTGTGCACATTTACAACATGAATTAACGGAATATGTTTGAGCGATAATAGGCATGTTTTTAACTTTCAACGTTTGGGGAGACATGACACAACGTTTTTCATCCATAATAAAAACATGCCTCAGAATACGATTATAAAGTAGTGCAAAATCGGCACTTATGTAGAATTCGGACCCACCTCAATTTATCCATTAAAATTGTATATTTGCCTATATTGGATACCTCACACAAACTCAGACTCATGATCAGAGTTATAGACGTTACATCCTAAAACAGTCGCATTATGTCCCAAATATGGTGGACGATATGTCCCAACAATAAGATGCAAAGTAACAGTTAAATATGAAATTGATTTGAAATGTCCTATAAAGAGTGCCAGCATTAGTGCTAATATATCAACAAATTTATGTTAAGACTAAAGTGCAAAAATAGCATAAAAACTTAATAATAAATATAGGACATATGTGATTTGGGACATAAAGTACATAGGTCCATGATCAATCAGCATTCTCATGTATATATGTTTCACAAATATTGCATTTTGAGACCCAAATAGCACTCCGATTTGTGCCAGTTGCAAGCGCAGTGGTGCATGTGTTACTGGGCCATGCACATGGAATGAGCGATAAACAGTTTGTTTATGCCGACCGTGCTGTCTTTTCGACCTCAAAAGTCTGCTAAATATGCGCAAGATGATGTTAAATGATTGAATTAACAAAATCAAGTATCAAATGTTGGTAAAGATACAGTTATAATGGTAAAATTTAGGTTGGTCCAAATTCTACATAAGTGCTGCATAATCGTACTCGGAAGCATTGATTCAATGTTGTGGTTAATTTATATCAGGTGGGTGAAATGAATTCGATGGAATACGGAAACAATGTCATTACTCCATACTCGATCATCGATAACGATGTCCATGAATGGCATGATGATGTCCAAGAATGGCATGTTGATATGTCACATCATCATCATATCATTCTACCCACCAGAAATAAGTCCCTCTGAAAAATCCCTCCCGTAAAAAATTATGTAAAGACAGTAAAGCAGAATATCTTCTGTTTTATGTCCAACCATCAAGTCAATGCACAATGCTATATAGACAGAGTACCTACTGACCACACTGGCCAATATCGATGTAAGATAAGAATACATTTTTATAATAGAATAGTATTCCAATAGGTCATAATACACATCTAGACTGGCTTATACACATGGAGCTGACATCTACTTGTCTACCAAAACATTTATGAATGGCAAAAATGTTATCCAGCATAAAGCCCAGGCTCCAACCCTACAACTTATTATTAAAAATTAAATAAGTGTTTTTTTGCTGATTGTTACTACATCTTACACGCTTACTGTGAAGTTTTCTTTGTCGACAGGTTTCAGGTGCATTGTTCAGCATCTTTAACACTGCGTCGCCATGGAGACGACCTCTTGTTTGAAGGCAGTGGTCGGGTCGGCCAACCAGTATCGCAAGGACCCGAGTGACACCAACCTGGTCCACCTGCAGAGGGACCTTGACGTAGGTTATACGTTATACCAGGCCACTGGACCTGCTTACTTAAATAATTTAACTGAATTATCATGTATTTTTGTAATGTTACAACACCATGTTTACCTGACATCACTGCAAACACAGTTACTATGTATGTTTGGGGCAGATCAATAATTTACATAAATGTTAAATTTTTGTAACTCCGTTAAGACACTAAGTTCCACTGCATTTAGTCAGTGGGGACATTATTTCCATAACACACACATAAAAATGTCGCATGGACCTGCAGCACATTCTCTGTGTGTTACTTTATACCATGTATCACGAGCTAAATTGATTTTGAAGAGGAAAATCAAGCTAATGATGTCATAATCACAATGTTGTTGAAAGCCTCCCGTGATAGTGTACATACAATAATAATAAATGACGACATAGAAAGATACGTTTCTATCAGAAATCTTAGATTGGAAGTCAAAGGACATATCTGGAAATGTAACAGTAGCAATGGTTTCCATTATAAATATCAGATTATTTAATCACTTGAGTTGCAGTAGTACTACACACTGATCACAACGCACCTACTGTATTGTTGATGTTTTGGGAAAGTATCAAATCAGCATTGCGCATCTGCTTTCTCCATTTCCACTTGAATGTTGTTCAAGTTTATAACTTATGACTTGTACAATAACCTTTAATAACCTTTGATGTGTGTTGAATGTATTATATGTTCTGTTCGATTGGAAGTTGGTTGATTGTTTGGTTTGTCGATTCGTCAATTTATTGATTGATTATCTATTCATCAGGTATTGATCAGCATCAGTGGCAGTCGGACATCACTAGACTTCTTTGACCCGGGGAAGTTGCTGCCGACCGAGTGTCTGTCCAGTCTAGTTAGCATCCTCAACGATGGTCACTCTAAACCTGCCCTCGGCCACAAGGTCATGGTCCTTCTGAGTAACCTTGGTAGGTTCAACTCTCACCTGTATGTTTAGTTGCACATTGACACAAATTGCTGTTATTGGCCATAGCGATTGTGACGTAACATTGACAGTTGCAGACTATAGCTATATTGCCCTCTATATTGCCATCTCAAAACTGCAGAAACAGTTTTTTATGGACTTAGAAAAAAATGTGTATATCTCATAAGAACGTTATACGATACGGAAAGTGGGTGGGTGGTGGGAAGTGAGTACAAAAACACACTCAAGTCATTGTTGAGTCATGATAAATAGCTTAGTGCAATGCATAGCTTTATGTAGAGACCCGTCCACCCGTCATTTGGACGGGTAAAAATGAATATGGACGGGTAGAAATATGGGTGGACGGGTAAAAAATGAAGGAGCAAAAAAAGGTCTTCCAAGACCATAGATATTGTTAGTTATGCTTTGAAAGTGAGTGAAAATGGTGTCACATGTGTGTTTGTAGTCCATTTCAGGTCATAATTTCAAAGTTAACATCCATGTGTCCACCAAAACGTGTGTGGCGTGACTGGCAATAATGTTATCCCGCATAAAGCCCTGGTGCAATGTTAGTTTGTAAGACATGCAATAAACATTACAAAGTTGCTAACTGAGACTCTCCACATTACTCATGCATGTGTTTATGTGGCAGCATGCAATGATGCTGTTCGTGACACGCTTCACCGGTCGTTCCACTTGACCGCCTGTCTTGCCACCTTCCTTCGTACACAAGCCACCTCAGCTGCAGACCCCATTACCCTGCAGGTATGTACACAGGGCACCTCACTCACCTCAGCTATTCTCCCTATTACCCTGTAAGTACTCGGCCTCGGCAAGCAATGGTTGTGTCAAACATATATGTACTTTACAGTATTAATGTTGCATTGCAATAGAGATATCATTTCATACCATAGCAAATTACTACATTCATATTTCCTTGACAGATAGCTCTTCTGGGCCAAAATACGATCAGGTATGACGGGATTCTTCTATGATATGTTTGTTTATCTTACACGGTGTTCCGATAAACATTATGTACACATTTACAAAGTAATTTTCTTTGTAGAATTTTATGTGAAAAATATTAATTTGTTGTACTGTGGAAAGAATGGTGAATGATTTGCGGTGTATCTACTTGATACAAAGAGGCCATGTTCTCTCCATGAGAAGTTGAAAGGCAGAGAGATCATGTGATCTCTCCATGATAAGTTATAATAATAATACATTTGATTTCATATAGCACCACATTCGTAATTGTTCATGGTGATTCACAACATATTATTGTTAAAATACATAAAAAGGATATTTGTATGCAACAAAAGCAAAGTAGAAAGACAGAGAGATCATGTAGTCTCTCCACAACAAGTAGAAAGACAGAGAGATCATGTAGTCTCTCCACAACAAGTAGAAAGACAGAGAGATCATGTAGTCTCTCCACAACAAGTAGAAAGACAGAGAGATCATGTGGTCTCTCCACAACAAGTAGAAAGACAGAGAGATCATGTAGTCTCTCCACAACAAGGAGAAAGACAGAGAGATCATGTAGTCTCTCCACAACAAGTAGAAAGACAGAGAGATCATGTAGTCTCTCCACAACAAGTAGAATGGCAGTTTTCTTTCTGAAATGAGACAATGCTGGAGACAGACAAACTGTAGAATAGACTACGATGGTAGATGTTTGACATGAACCTTTCCCCCCCCAGTGTGTGCAGCTGCTGCAGCAAGTGACCTACAAGTGCAAGATCTCCGCCCAAGAGACGTACGTCGACGACCTCCTGCAGTTTCTTATCAAACACACGTACGTCATAGATTTGATTATCTTATGTACCAAGTGGTCTTGTCATCTCTTAGTGAGTTTTCTGAATCATTGAGATCTGTTATCCTACAGAATAACTTGTAAACTTAGTTTGATTTGAATTATATTGTTAAATTTGTTTTCATAATAACAACATACCATACTAATAATGAAACTTTATTCATCATTTTCAACATGCAATGTTCATTTCATGACAAATAGGAATGTGTTCTGGTGTTTGAGTCACATAGTGCATGTATACAGTAAAATGATATACAATAAAAGAAATTCATAATATATATGAAATTTTCTTTAAATTGATAGATTATCCTTTTAAAATATTGTTTTGCTCTAATAAATAATGTCCTTTAAAATTATATATTACATATTTTAAAATAATGGTGTTATGTTAATAAATAAATATTTTATATCTAAAATGTTCTTTAAAATGATACATTATCTATTTTTTTAAATATGTTAAGCAAATAAAAAAATTCTAAAATAGCATTTAAAATATAAAAAGTATGCAGGCTGTACACAGTGTTGTACAACACAGATGTGTACACTAAGTACCTTTGTGTGCAGGCAGGAGAAACAGACAGAGTTGACAGAGCCGTGCCTCGGAGTCCTGGCCAACCTCTGTCAGTGCAGCTTCTCCATACAGACCCACATCAAGACCATGGTAGGACCTTGGTCCATTGATGTTACATGCAAATTACTACTCCATACACACCCACATAAAGACCCTGATGGAACTTGGGTCTGTTGTTGTTTAGTGCAAATTTCTTCTCCATACAGAGTCATCAATTGGCCAACATTAAATATAGCAGCCTCACAGAGATACCCGCTTCACTGTTGAGTTGTATCTGTGTGTTAGAAGCTGTCAATGACTGACGGTGACAACAACGTTCCTAATTGATTAAAACCATTCTGAGTCAGGTGTATTGATTTTCAATTTTGTGTGGGGTGTTTGTGAGTATTTTACGTAATAATTTTTTACATTTTAAGGTTCTTGTGCATTTAAAATATTTGGAGAAATAGATTTGTATTGATACTTTCCACGTTTTGTGTTGTCAGCAATCATTGTTTGTGTCGACTTGTTCTGGCAGGAGAACATGAAGCCATTTGTGAAGAGTCTCATGTCCTACCTGTCTCACAGAGACCAGATGATGGTGATGTACTCTCTCTGTCTTCTCACCAGTCTCTGTCTGCACGAGGAGCTCGGACAGAGGGTGAGTCTAGACACAGGCACACACACATGCACGCACACGCACACACTCATACATACACACGCACACGCATGCACACACACTCATACAAACACCTCACACACACACGCACGCACACACACACACACACACACACACACACACACACACACACACACACACATACACACACACACAATTTAACAAGATTGCCACCTAGAGATTCAACTCTAGATGGCAGGTGGACTAGGAAGCCATTTGGCTTATCGAGAGTCCAACCTATCTATCTAAGTATTCCCCGCCCGTCTTAGGTATATGTCGATTTTATTTTTAAATATATTAACACTACTAGCACCTACACAATCAGCTGATAATCTGTTCCATTCGTTTACTGTTCTTTTGTGAAAATGAAAATGTTCTAATATCTAGTCTACACTGCTTCTTTGCTAATGTAACTCCATGTCCTCTAGTCCTTCTCTCTTCCTTGACTGTGAACAAAATATTTCTGTCAATATTTTCATATCCATTCCATATTTTAAACACTTCAATCTGATCTCCTCTCAATCTTCTGGTTTCTAATGTTGTTAAACCACATTCTTTTAAATGCATTTCATAACTAATATTCCTGAGTTTTGGTATCATTTTGGTTGCTCTCCTTTGTACTCTTTCTAGCATATCAATATCCTTCTTGCGATATGGCCTCCATGCTTGTATACAATATTCTAAGTGAGGCCTAACTATTGTTTTATACAGCGGTATTATTAGTTCTTTTTCTTTGTACACTATATTTCGCCTAATTAATCCAAGAATTTGGTTTCCCTTCGCTGCTGCAATTCCACACTGCTCTGATACCTTCATGTCAGCACTAATAGTTAACCCTAAGTCCTTTTCCTTTAAGGTAGTATTTAGTACAGTACCACCCATTGTATATTGTGCATCTTCATTCCCATGTCCTGTGTGAAGGCACTTACACTTTCCAAAATTAAACAGCATTTGCCACTTCTCAGACCATTCTATCAACTTATTAAGATCATCTTGTAAATGCTGTCTATCTGCATCACTTTTAATTTCCTAAACACTTTTGTGTCGTCTGCAAACTTCAACACCTTGCTTGTTATGTCATCATCCAAATCATTGATATATATTAAGAATAAAATAGGTCCCAGTACTGATCCCTGCGGTACTCCATTCAAAACCGATTTCCAGTTTGAAACATCCCCATCAACTACTACTCTTTGTCTTCTATCAATAAGCCATTTTTCTATCCAGTTGATCATTCCATTTCCTATGCCATGGGCCTTTAGTTTAAGTAGTAGTCTTTGGTGTGGCACTTTGTCAAAGGCTTTTTTAAAATCTAAGTAGATTATATCTACTGGTGATCCCTCATCTACCCACTTTGTGACATCTTCCAAAAAACATAACATATTTGTTAAGCATGACCTCGCTTTAAAAAACCCATGTTGAGATGGGTTTATCAATTTATTTTTAACAAGAAAATCAACCAGGTGATCTTTAATTAGTCTTTCTAATAGTTTGCAAATCACCGATGTTAAACTCACTGGTCTATAGTTTTCTGACTTGTTTCTCGAACCTTTTTTAAATAATGGTATAATGTTTGCTTCTTTTCTTTCTAACGAAACTATTCCCTCCTCTAATGACAAATTGAACACTGTTGCAAGCGGTATGCTGATTTGTTCTACAATTTCCAATAGTAATTTGGGAGGAATCCCATCCACTCCAGGTGATTTATTATCCTTCATATCTCTTATTTTCATAGCATAGTACTGGTAATATACTAATATCTTCCCTGGTAAACACCGAACTAAAGTACTCATTTAGGTTTTCTGCCATTAAGAATCCCTCTGTTATTATATTTCCATCACTACCTTCTAGAGGACCGACCTTATCCTGAACTTTCTATTTACTTCGAATATACGCATAAAAACTCTTGCTGTCATGTTTTATATTAAAAGCTATTTTTTTTTCGTAGCTTCTCTTTGAATTTCTAATTTCAGCTGTAGCTTGATTAAATGCTTCTTTATAAATGCTATAGTCTTCTTCACTTCCGGTATGTCTATATGTCTTCCACATCATTTGCTTGTACTTGATTTTTCTAATGGCTTCCTTCGATAAAAGTGTTTCTTCTTTCCCCTGTTTTTTCAAGGGGACAAATTTTTCAACGACGCAGTCAATTTCACTCTTAAAAATATTCCAGCATTCTGTTGCTGTCTTATTCTTCAGTGTGTTATTCCAGTCTATCTTTGCTAAATATTCCCTCATGCCCTTATATCTTCCTTTGTGAAATTTGTTTCTGTACCTTATTTTTCTATTCCGTTCTCCATTTACTTTGATGATAAAATGTATCTGGTTGTGATCACTACACCCCAGTGGCTCACATATCTTGACATTATCAACAAAATCCTTCTGTGAGTTCAATACTATGTCCCCCATAATAATACAGTCCCGTTTACTCACTTCTTTGATAGCGTTATGTATTTTTTCATTCTCTTCCATGCTTATGTTTGGACTCCGATACACTAACCCAACAGTTAATGTTGAGTTTCCTGTAACTATGTTACACCAGACAGCTTCTTCACATTCTGCTTCTTTTTCTAATTTTATTTCATAAGCTTGGATGGATTCTTTAATATATAAAATAACTCCGCCTCCTTCTTCCTAATCTATCTTTCCTAAACATTACATACCCTGTCATTCCTAATTCGGCATCTGATATATCGGGGGTGGCCCAAGATTCAGTTATACCTGTTATGTGAGGGTCAATATCTTTACCATAATGTTTAGTTCATTTCTTTTGTTTACTATGCTCCTTGCATTTAAACAAACACATTTATAACCAAATTCCGTAGGGCTTTCCAGGCTGTTCTTTGCTGATGTCTTTTTGCTATCTTTATCTATGCCTCTAGTATTTGCTTCTCTGTGTATCCCCCCTGCGAAACTAGTTTAAAAAGTTGCATTGTCCATCGATCGAAGAAGGTTCTCGGAGAACACTGCTGTGCCCTTTCCGCTTAGATGGAGGCCATCTCTCATATACATGTCTTCTTTCCCATCAAAATATCCCCACAAATCTACAAATCCAACTCCTTCTTCACACATCTGCTCTAATAGTGCGTTAATTGCCATCCTCTTGCAGTTTCTAAATGTTGTTCCCCTTCCCCTCATCACTGGCAAGATTCCTGAGAGTATGATCTGTTCAACTCTCGTCTTCTTCAGTGTCTCTACCAACTCTCTCTATCTCTTTACTATCCTGGTTGTTCCATCCCTGTCTGCTTTTTTCATCCCTACATGTACTAATATAGACCCCCTTGGCCATGCCCAATACATTCTCTACCCGTTCAGTCACATGCTCTATTCTAGCCCCCGGAAGACAAACAACAACGTCTTCTCCTTTGCTTAATGTCCTGTCTGTCTTTCGCAAAATGGAGTCTCCCATAAATACCCTTTCTGTTATCAATGCCCCCTCGATCACTGCTTCAGAGTACCTCCTCCGTTTTGCATCTCCCTGGTTGCTGACTTTTCCCCCTGCCGCTTTCTCTGTTGTTCCTTTCTTTCCGGTCTCTTTTCTTCCTTTCATCGTCCTTGTTATTGACTTCCGTTTGGTCACATCACCTCTCACTTCCTTTCTTCCATTCGTCTTTCCTCCTGTCGCATCTACTTCTCTCATCTCCTGTTCCCTTGTCCCTCCCTCCTTCTCTACTGTCACTTTCTCCCCTGTCACCTTCCTGCATGTCATGTTTCCTGTTGTTCTTTTTCAATTTGTTGTCCTTGCAATCACCCTCCCTCCACTCTCCATCCCCTTCACAATATCCGTTAGCCTAGCTAACTCTGCTGTCAGACAGTCCACTTTCCAACACCCTAAACATTGGAACGTAAACCCTTCCTCCGTTGTCTCTGACCAAGTTTTTCCGCACCCCGATACAGCAAAATCCACCAAGCTGTGGCAGTGGTTACACACCAAGTGCCTCCTTGCCTTCACTTGCCGCTTGCCAGGTGCCATATTACGATTTGTCAAAATTAACTCTTAGTTTAAACCAACTTAGTCTTTAGAAAGACTGTTTGTTTATTGTGTACAGCAACTGCAGCACACTTTATGTTATAAACAACTTACTACCTATGCTACCATGAACAATAAGTTTAGTCTGTACTGGTACCGTTCCCTAGCGGAAACGTTGGACACTGTAAACAAACAAGGGTTTCCTACTAAAACGCTTGTTTATTTTTAATAACAATGATACCTATTCACAGTATTATCTTACATATGTAGTTGTTACTCTTATTGCTTTATCTCTTATATACTATATCAAATAAAGAGATTTGCTCAATCTTGTTTACAATTTGTCGAAGCCTAGATTACCCTATTATCACCCACTATACTAATCTGTTCAAAAATACTGTTAACTAACAAACTTTAACCAAAACTACTACTCAATATATGTCCAGTAACACTTTATGAATAACCTTAACACAAGAATAATACTTATCAATTAATATTTCCGCTTGTTTTTCAAAATTTATACACCACCAATTTCAAACCTCTACATCCGCCAATTTTCCCGCCAATTGCACACACACATGCACACACATGCAGTTAAACATAAGCAAGCACGCATGCACATGTACGCACGCACACATTTATATGCATGCTCAAGCAACACTTTTAACTTGACAAAGTTACATTTGTTTTAAGTTGTCTCTACAAGTGCTGGTGGAACATGTTGAAAATATAAATTTGGATCTAACCATTTTGATTAATCAGTCTTGTGTTCTCTGTGAGTTTTCTTCTTCCCAAACCAACACCGCATCAGTCTGTCTGTCTGTCTGTGTGTCCTACACAGCTGTTCAGTGACCAGAACATCAACCAGACACTTCAGTTCATGTTCCACGTGCTGGTGAATGGAGACTCAGTGTTGTCTCGCCGCTACACCGCGGACCTCTTCATTGACCTCGTGCGTCATACCAAGGTCCACCAACCACTCGCCAGGTGAGTGCTCAGGCACTAGTTCACTGAGGGCTCAAGCAGTACATGGCACTGGTTCACTGAGGGCTCAGGCAGTCCATGGCACTGGTTCACTGAGGCTTCAGGCAGTCCATGGCACCGGTTCACTGAGGGCTCAGGCAGTCCATGGCACTGGTTCACTGAGGGCTCAGGCAGTCCATGGCACTGGTTCACTGAGGGCTCAGGCAGTCCATGGCACTGGTTCACTCAGATAGTGAACTCAGGATTAAAAGGGGGACTAAAGCGATTAAACAACTCTTGTTTTTGCACAGAAATGTCTATTGATGAAGTAGATGTGGCTAGATGGTAATAGGGCGGCACCCACTGTCAAAGATGTCATCCTAGTTTGAAAGATTCTTAAAGATGTATCGTGGCTGCTTCCTCATCAAATCATGGTCACATGTCCAGTATATGGTATGTTCGTTTCAGGACCCTCCATTAGTAAACAAAATTAAATTGAAGGAGATTTTTAAAACTGCCAAAAGTTGTAGGAGTGTCCTCCAGTGGCGTGTCCTAAAAGTGTCTTCCATTGACATGTCCTAAAAGTGTCCTCCAGTGGCATGTCCTAAAAGTGTCCTCCAGTGGCATGTCCTAAAAGTGTCCTTCAGTGGCGTGCCCTTCAGTGGCATGTCCTAAAAGTGTCCTCCAGTGGCATGTCCTAAGTGTCCTCCAGTGGCATGTCCTAAAAGTGTCCTTCAGTGGCATGTCCTAAAAGTGTCCTTCAGTGGCATGTCCTGTGCTGACAGGTTTAATATACAAGATCAGTATTAAGTTGATTTTAATAAGAAAAGTCAGGTTGATTAGCTAATAGTGCAACAGTGCTAGTTTTGCCCAAAAAATGCTCTTGAATGCAGCCGAGACTTTTGAAGTACATTTGCATTTTAGTGACCTTTTCTGACCAGTAACTGGGCACACAAGGCAGGTATAAGAACCATGTTATATGCTGTAACCATAGCAACATATTTTACAGATATGATCATTTACACACTTGTCTGAGACAGATCCTACCTCTGCTGTGTAGCCATGATGCCGAATCCGTGTCAAAGGTCAGTAAGGTCTAGCGGAATCTGTGTTGGAAATAACTTCAAACTGCTTCCTAAGCTGGATTGCCTATTGCGATTTTAGTTTTTTTATTATTAATCTACGTGATTTAATTGTGTTATTAATTGTAATGTACCCATTGTATTTTTCAACTGTTATGGCTGCCAAAAAGAAATACACTTACTAAAGTTAGTAAATTATGTCCAGGTGTGTGTTTAATAATCAAATGTTTATATAATATGAGTGACACCACATGGCAGATACCAGCGCTATAAAAAGTGACATTATTATAATTTGTATTAAATAATAATAATTAGTGTAATTTAATCTATTTATTAGTGTATTTAGCAGTTCTGTTCCATATTTATGTAAGTATGTTCTAAAGCGTCACAAACGTCTCTAGCTCTGGCACTGTGTCAGGTAACATCAGTGACACTTGTGGCTTCAGATATGCGAACTGTTGCTGGCGTTCTGCTCCGTTGACAAATTACGCAACGCCATCTGTGATACGTTCTTTGAGTTAGCAACACCTCAACAGCCAGCACCACCTGGTGTTGAGATGAAGGAACCGTTCCACGCTGTGTTGTGTTGGGCGTGTCAAAGCGTGGATGACCTGACCATGTCGTCTCCTACACTTCATGCCCTCGACTTCTTGCGACAGATGTTTGAGGTATGATTTTATACTGACCATGTCAATGAACTTCACAGCAACGAACACTTCATAAATTGTTTTAGATATTTTCATGTTTTTTTTTCATTTATAAATAATATATTTTTTAATATTTTGACATGTTTGTTTCTTGTGTGGATACTTACTTCAGGAGTTAGTTTTTAAGATGCAAATGTTTAATTAATTCATTAGTTATAAATTATGTTTATTTAATTTTACTTTTTATTTCAAACATATATTCAAATGATTTATTGACCTGTACAATGCCAACCATGTGTCTTCCTCCTCAGGCAGCCCTGGATGTAGGACTCCGAGCGACAGCAATACAGTGCACCGACATCGTTCTGCCCACACTCGTCAACACACTCATAGCCTTCCCTACCAGCCACCAGGGGGCGCCATCACTGAAGAATTGTCAGAAGACGGCGAAGACGCTACAGTTTCTTACTGATATCCTTTCCTTGGTGGTTTATTCAACCAACACTTAGTAAGATTGAATTGAATGAATTGTGAAATTATTTAAATATTTCTGCATTCTAGTGTAACTATTTATGTGAAATATTTCCCTGTAGACACTTGCATATATAATTTTAATATGTTATATATGTTTGACAAAGATTACGTTGCACTGAACAATTGTTTGCGATGTTCCAAACTAAATAAACCATTGACTTAGCAATCGACGACGGTTTATATAATTGGCAAAATCGTAATGTGACAGTCTGTAGAAATGTCTATTAGCTGTGGTGTGTCTTAATAAACTAGTTTGCTGCCAAATTACTATATTCAGAAATAATGCATTGACTATGAAAGTTATTAAATAAAACTGATTCTTTTCTGAGATTCTACGTTAAATGTACATTTAAACAAGTTTGAAGAGAAATGGATAATACAACTGTATACTCTCTCAGGACAACTGACTTATGGGGAGTTGTGAAAGACCTAGAACTGGATGACCTTGACCTTTGTTATGGCTGTGCAATGACGAAGTTCAGAGGGCAAAGGTTGCAGCAGCAGTCGATGCTACAACGTACCAGCAACTCCTACACTATCAGTTTGAAAATAACTCCCTGGGCATCCGAGCCTTGCAGACATCCCCAGAACGCAATCTCTGCAGGTATTTGTTTGTGTCAAACCATTTCACGTGAAAAAATGTAACATAAATATCAGTTCCTATTTCATTGAAATGTGTGAGATATTCATTATTGCTGTGATATATTCAGGCTACTTAGATACTACTAAAGCAGTTACTGGTTTTGTAGACAGGACAATACCTTCTGGGTACGTTTAGACGACTGTGTAGAGCTATAATTGATTTAGTCTTCCAGCACAGTGTCTATCACATCAGACATTTGGTGACTAATTACGTAATAGGTGATTTGCTTTTGCTAGACAGAAATAGGCTGCCTTTCTGAAATGTCATGTCATGTAGTTAAAGCTTTATTTCATGATGGTAACCATGTCACATGGGATATTGTGATTTTCAACAGACCACCACGGCCTTGGTGCATGTTATTTTAGATGGCCTGTTCCCATCCGAAATAGAGGAACTGACCTTTGATGTTTTGTCACCCAGATATTGTTACCCCAATACTGTTGTCCTGCAGAAAAGTGACTTTGTGTTCTGTGCAGAGACACTGATGTCGACATTGTGCTGTACACACTGGAACTGATGCTCCTAGTGTGTTGCCATGACGTTGCCAAGGAGACAGAGCTGTGTGGATTCTTACAAGTAGGTCAAATGGCAAGCGATTATCGTTGCCTCACTCAGTGGCATTTCGCTAACTAAAATTCTTGTAGATTATCAATTGAAAATTACATCTGAATTAAGATTATTGTGTTACGTGTTTTGACAACACAGTGTATTTTCACAAAAGGATCAATAATAGGAAATTGTACAAAAGTGAATTTGAAAATGCAAGAGGAAAACTTCACCAGCCATCTGTGCCACCAAGTAACTGTCTCAATTTATGCATACATTTTGCTATCGTAAAACACTTGCTAATTGTAAATGATAAAAAGTCTACCGAAATGAAAATAAATTATTATAGTGTACCAATGTGTGTGTGTGATTTCATAACAACTGGATAATGTTTGCACAAGGAAGCCGTCATTTCACAGTTGACACTATTCAGATTCAGTTGTTTGCAAAGTGGTTCTGAAATGAGACAGGATCTAATATGAGGAAGAGACTTTAGTAAAATGGTTTTTCTTTCTAGGATTGCCGAATGGTGCCGTTTCTGGCGTACGGCTTGACGTCAGAGTCACGTGACAGGGTGCGGACATCTCTGAGATTAGTGACAAGGGGAGCAGCGCTGGATAACTTCCCAAGTATCTTGTGAGTTTTATCGTCATTTGTTATCGTTGCACGCACTTTACAATGATGGTGTTTCAGTAATATTAAAACAGGATCTCTGCCAAGGCGTGTTATGTTAGAGTTGTCCATCGGTGGAAGTCCGGGATGGCGACTAAACACACCACCCAACTACCAGTGTTGCTTGTCCTGCACAATGTGTGGAAATCGGCTGAATCAAAGTAGTAACAGACATTGCCGGTTGCAACTGTATCACCTGTGAGAAAATGCAGACCTCCACCAGTGCTCCAGGTCAACGACGAAGCCAGTGACGTCAGGGAATATCAGTAATTTATAATCAACCAGTTTCACGAACGACTGATGGTGTTGTGTATTAATATAATGAATTCTACATGTGACACATTACATGTGACATGACCAAGTGTTGGCTGAAACAACCATGTGACAAACCTCCTGCCGATGATATTATTGGCTGATTATCAGCTTCTGCATTTTGCAAGGCAGTCTGCCAACAGGGGGCGCTGAGATATGAGGTAGTGTGCAAGGGTGATAACATTGGTCTCAGTCAGGGAAACCCACACCGTGTATGTGTCACTGTGTGTGTTTCACTGAGTGTGTGTGTGTGCGTGCGTGCGTGCGTGCGTGCGTGCGTGCGTGCGTGCGTGCGTGCGTGCGTGCGTGTGTATGTGTGTCACTACATGTGTGTTACTGTGTGTGTGTTACTGTGTGTGAGTGTGTGCATGGGTGTGTGTGCGTGTGTATGTGTGTGTCACTACATGTGTGTTACTGTGTGTGTGTGTGTGTGTGTGTGTGTGTGTGTGTGTGTGGGGTGTGTGTGTGTGTGTGTGTGCACGTGTGTGTGCAGGTGTGTGTGCACGTGTGTGTGCACGTGTGTGTGCACGTGTTTGTGTGTGTAGTGTGTGTCACGTTACGTGTGTGTTACTGTGTGTGCACGTGTGTGTGCACGTGTGTGTGCACGTGTGTGTGCATAGGTAGGTTCTAAATTAAATCAGTACATATGTTTTTATTCATAAAATTAACTTGTGACTGTCAGTAACTGAAGAAGACTGAACGACTGAATGTTAATAGAGACTTCACACATCATTTCACTCTATGGTCTCTGACATTGTCACAGATTGGGAGACGCAATCGCTGCCAGCAATGCGACGACACAACCGCAGTCTCCACACATGACGTCTGACACGACGTGCGTCACAGCTATGTCATCTGTCACGCCGCTGGGCTCATGGTCAGCCGAGAACAAGGAGAACATGCCTCATGCACCGACGCATCATCGTCAGAAGAAGATGGCGTCACAAGAGCTAGAGGAGTCCGTGCAGTCTCTCATTGACAAGATGCAGAAAGGACTCGAGGTGAGAAAGGTCTCCAAGTGAGGAAGGTCTCCAGGTGAGAAAGGTCTCCAGGTGAGGAAGGTCTCCAGGTGAGGAAGGTCTCCAGGTGATAAAGGTCTCCAGGTGAGGAAGGTCTCCAGGTGAGGAAGGTCTCCAGGTGAGAAAGGTCTCCAGGTGAGAAAGGTCTCTAAGTGAGGAAGGTCTCCAGGTGAGAAAGGTCTCCAGGTGAGGAAGGTCTCCAGGTGAGGAAGGTCTCTAGGTGAGGAAGGTCTCCAGGTGAGGAAGGTCTCCAGGTGAGAAAGGTCTCCAGGTGAGAAAGGACTCGAGGTGAGAAAGGTCTCCAGGTGAGAAAATCTTCAGGTGAGAAAGGTCTCGTGCTGAGAAAGGTCTCAATGCAGTCACCTTGCTGTTGAGGTCACTTCTCCAGTCCTGACTGACCTTAATAGGAAGGTTCCATGGCACATGGAGAGTTGGTTGGTTATTTACTGTCATTCAACTTGTAGGCTGTTTGAAATGCGATAAGATGTTTTGAAGAACAGACATGCTTTTTAGTATAATTTAGCTAGATTCACATTTCACATATAGTTTCTTTCTGTTAATTGTTGATGTTTATTTGCCATATTTCATTTTATTGTATATATAGGCACTATGTGAGTCAACGCCAGACTACATTCCAATTTAACATGTAATGCATGTTGAAAATGGCAATAAAGCTTTGTTATTATTATAAAGTTGTGTTGTATAATTCTGTATTTCTTCCCATCAGCTGAAGGATTTGCGGGCTTCTGAGATTATCAACATCTATGAGCACCAGCTGTTGTCACTACAGGTGAGTTGACCTTCTTTGCAGATATGCAAAACTGTTAAGAAATATAATGGGGTTACTTGTCTCCACATGTCTCAGGGAATATGTTGCAACAGTGGTGCCACCTGGTATGTTCAGTGTGTTAATGCAAATTGCCATTTTGGAACGGAAAATATTTTAAAGTTGCAGTTGACCTATCCAGTTGTGACCAGTTGCTTAGCAAAAACATCATCAGTTGATAAAAATGGCTGCTTGAACATGTGCCTGGCATACTGGATACATCATTTAATGGTGGGGATTGAATCAGTACTGATATTATATTCTGTTACAACATTGTAATGTTTATCAATTTATTATTACATATTTTATGTTTGTAGCGCCTTTGAGCAAGAGTTTTTGTATACATGAAGTGTAATAAATCTTATATGTTATTATTATTACTAAACGCTTAAATGTTTTCCTTGTGAACTGGTGAGACCATCAGTTTTTTTGTGTGACAAAGTGTCGATGTGTTCTCCCATTGCGTGTGTTGTGTTTGTCGTCAGACAAAGGAGAATCACCTTCAAGACCTTCTGGAGGCAAAGGCAATGGCGCTGTCCCAGGCCGACCGACTCATTGCCCAATATCGCTGCCGGCGTGCCCAGTCAGAGGCTGAGGTGGGCCTAATGCTGTCTTGAGTTGGACTTGTGTGTCTTTATTTAAATCTCAGGTAAAGCTAAGTAGGTCATATCGTGTCTATTGCATGTGTATATTTAAGTGTCATCTAAGTGCCTACTTGTTTCAGCGGACATGTCGCCACACATAACATGGAGTTTTAAGTCTTTATATTTAATGTTGTGTCTTTTGTTTTGTCATTTTGTTTTATGCTAGACACACAGACAGATAGATGGACAGAAACAATATTTTATAATAAATTATAGACAACGTACAGACAGCTACATTGTAGGTAAATGTAGCAGTCGCTGTACATTGAGTAGACGAGAAATGTGATGTGACTGGACGTCGTTGGTTTGTAGGCTCGCCAGTTGAGGTCACTACTGCAGCAGTCGGAGAAGCGTTGCGAGGACATGAGAGAACGCCAGAGTGAGGCTGTCCACCAGGTGGAGCAGCTGCAGATGGAGGTCGACGAACTGACTCGGGCAAACGCGAGGTATTAGAGTGTCACGGTTGATTACATGTGTCTGGTGACACAAGAACAACTGAACAGTTTTGTGTGGCCGAATATTTGCTTCTGCATCCTAAACAGTACATGTGACACGAGCTGTGCCTAAAATCACCCAAAGTTATCAAATACTACAGCCATCTTGGGTGGATTCATTGGCTGAGGTTAAATTTATTCGTTTACAAATGGATCAGCTGACTGGTTCAGCAGCAGCGCCCCCTGGCATGCAAGGATGGATTCATCATTTGGATAGGTTACGTCTCGTCTCTATGTCACTCTGTGTCTGTTTCAGACTGGAGACCATTGCTGAGGAACACGCTGAGTTGACACACACCTTCACAGACCAGACTCAGAGGTACAGGCTGCAGCCTGACGCAGAGAGAGTGGGTGGGGGAGAGGGAGGGAGAGAGGGAGAGAGAGAGAGGGAGGGAGGGAGAGAGGGAGGGAGAGAGAGAGAGAGGGAGAGAGAGGAGAGGGAGGGAGAGAGGAGGGAGGGAGGGAGGGAGGGAGAGAGGGAGGGAGAGGGAGCGGAAGGGAGAGAGGGAGGGAGAGAGAGAGGGAGGGAGGGAGAACGGGAGGGAGGGGAGAGGGAGGGAGGGAGAAGGCAAAGAGAGAGAATGGAGGGAGGATGGCATGAGGGAGAGAGAAAGAGAGAGAGAGGAGGGAGAGAGAGAAAAGGATGGAGGGGGCAGGGAAGAGTGGGTGTGCCTTGTGCCCTCTAAAACACGGTTACTTTCACCTGCCTCCATTGACATGTAGCGCTTACATCACAGTCAATAATAAGTCAACATTAGAACTATTACTCTGATACGGAGATTCATAAAATGACAAAATGTTGTGATGAGTTTGTGTCAAGACTGACTTTGACGTGGTTTCAGACTGGAGAGCGTGCAGCGCGCCCTGGTGACACTGAAGGCCGAACACGAGACGATGACGGAGATGCAGGAGATGCTTCGACGACACAATGACACACTGAAGCAGCAGCATGACGCGTGAGTGACATGTCAACAGACATGGGAACAAGTACATTTAAATTAATTAAATACAAGTACTATTGAGCATCCAAATACAAATACTTTTAAATGCAACTATTTAAATATAAATACATTGGAAAGTATTTCAAATGTTTTTTTCAAATACTTTTCGCTTTCAGAATATGTTACTATATAGGTAAAAGAAAAGCAAATTATATATCAAGAGTTCGAGACATCTAATTTATTGTCATTAGTGTTTCTATCCAGAGAGGTCCATTCTAGTGTTAGGTTTAGAATCAAACCTTTGTTCATCTTAGGCATTCTGAGACTCTTATTTTGTTCCTATACGTACACATACTGCAAACATTTACATAATCAACAGATTGAGTAAATATTTTTTATACAAAATACAGTGTCATTTGTAATGTACGAAGTATAGCTGTGTAAGTACATGACGGTGCATATGAAAGATGACGACCAGAAGACTGATACCTGTCCCACAGTGACAGTTGCACATACAGGTCTTGCTTGGACTGTTGTACTGACCAGTGTCTTGTGTTACAGGGCAACAGAACAAGTGGCCAAGCTGGAGGAAGAACGCAAACATCTTTCTCGACAGCTCAAAGACAAAGACACTAAACTCCAAGGTTGGTTGTCAATGCACTCTGCACTTCCCTCCCTGGCAGACCTGTTCAATCGAAAACCATCTCAACTTTTCTCGGAAGCATCCAGCCATGCTACAATTAATGCTCGAAGACAGTTCATACACGAATACCCATCACTGTCTATAGCCAGGTACTTAATTCATACAACTGCGTGAACTGGAGCAGTGTAGAGTGAATGACGGTTTGACTCCGCAGCACAACATTTGAACCCGGGTTACATGATTGAAAACACATTTCACAACTGTATACAAAAGTGAGCTATAGTTAATTAAAGTCTCCGTCACTTATATACATTGATATATAACAGAGACCGTATGATTTCAAAATGTTTTCAATTTACCGCTACCAATAAGTGTCCAAATCACATATGATTTATGCGATAATCGTAAGATGTTTAACTGGCTTTAGAAAGTATCCGTTGTGTTAATATATAATATATACATATATATATATATATATATATAGTGCTAATATCCATGATTCTGTTGATGGTTTGCTGCTGTGCAGGGGGTGTCAACTATTAGGTCATGTGATGTGTGCAGTCAGTTTAATCAAACATGACCCATGACATACGTTTGTTTAACAAATCATAGAGAAATGTTTGACCAGCCTTGTTGTATGAAATTTTAGAAACTCCTATTGTTTACATTGTTATAATCAGTGTAGTTGTAATTCTCACTGCCTGTGTGTTCTCAGAGGTGTCAAAATCGCTGCATAAAACAGAAGAGAGGCTGAAGGATGTGAAGAAGATTCGAGACGAGCTTGAGACGGCCATTGATTCACTTCGGGATGATCTGTCAAAGACAGAGCAGAAGAAGAAGGACTTGCAGCACAAGGTGAGGTCACTTGAGGTCAAGGCCACAACCCAACCATGTCGCTGACAGTGTCTGTCAACTCCCTGTCCTCCTCTTCACATCCCTGTCATCAGGGGAGAGGCTGGCCATGGCTACCATCATTGGTTTCTTTGTGTTTTCTTTCCTCGCGTTTCTCTCACTGTGTTTTCTATCAACAGTCTCCAACTCCTTCTGTCTTTTGCTGTTGTTCTCCATTCTCCTCCCACTCTTTCCAGGACTCTCTTAATGCAGTCTCCATTTCATTGCAGAATAATGTCTATTTCCCGTAGTAATGTTATGACAGGGCACACTTTCAATTGCTTTCTTTTCTTTGGGGATATTTTGGAGCAGGTAGACATTTGATGATTTTGTGCGAAATTTATTTTGTAAAGATGTCTAGCAGTTCTTCAGTGTGAGAAAAAGATAGTTATTTTATATATTGGTTGGGGTAGATTTCTCGTGTTTCTTTTGCTTGGATTCATACGTGGTTGCCAAGGTATGATGTATTGTGGATGTGATGTCATGATAATGTCTAGAATTGGCTATGTTTAACGGAATATGACATCTTTTCAATCTACATGTGTTATACTTTTCACAATTTGTTTACTTTTTTAATTTAAATAGTTTGGAAACATAATTTAAAGTTGTAACGTACATTTTCATATATTGATATGCCAGTTTTTAATGTGAAATAAAATATTTGCTGTAGGTGTCAACTCTTGAAGTAGTCTGCCAGCAACATGAGACGGCCATCGCTGCCAAAGACGGCCAACTGAAGCACTTCAAGCTGGAACTGGACAAACATGCACAGATCGCTGCCCTCATCCACAACCTCAGTAGCACCAAGGACCTCGCAGCAACACAAGCAAAACTGTCCTCATGAGGCTCTAGTAGACTTAGTGACATCATCACCAGTCCTCATGAGGCTCTGGTAGACTTAGTGACATCATCACCAGTCCTCATGAGGCTCTGGTAGACTTAGTGACATCATCACCAGTCCTCATTAGGCTCTGGTAGACTTAGTGATATCATCACCAGTCCTCGTGAGGCTCTGGTAGAGCCAATGTAAACAGACTTTTTGTTTGCGTCTGGCCACTATCACAACTCTTATAGAACAATCTGGCAGTGAGATTCTGTACCATGGGTGGTGACTACTGGAGACAGTACTGACCGACTGACTGCTAAGAAACTGATTTAATATTATGCCTCATAATATTATGGAGGGAGACTTGTTGATTATAAGTCAGCTGTGCAGTGTGAAGTGAATCCTCTCCTTGGACGTAAGGTGCCATCCGGTGGTTTGTGTTTACTGTAAGTATGGACCGGAGGCAACTGGAATGTAGTGTTATTAAGTGAGGCGTTTTCAGAAACTTCACCCAGTGAATGGGTCTAGTTAAGAAATTGTGGTAGAAGAGTTTGATTCAGTACTTAGTAAGAAAGACCCAATGTAAACAAAGACTATGGAAACATTAACATTACCTGCCATATGTGTTGATGTAAAGTCCTAAGATACTGGTACACGCGTGTAATGTTTTTAAGAAGTCTCTGTAGGTTTCAGATAAACTTAACCATTCTTATATACCAGCTTCTGCCAGCCCATTTGTACAATATTTTTTAACTTAGTATGATGAATTTAATGCTGACCTATTAAATGATTTCAGACCAAACCCTGGTATTTACTTCTGTTCATAACTGAACATATTTTGTATATAAGTTAAAGTTCATGCATCTTTCTTTGGTCATTGATCATTTAGCAAACATACGACTCATCCATGTACAAATATACAAATTGGGAGTAGACTTCCTCAGTAAACTATGCACTGATCCATGTCATGTCATTGTGAAGAGAATTATATTTCATGGCGCCACCAACATATTAATACTACTCAGTATTAATGATGTAGTGGACAGCCGGGTACTTTAAATTATACACTTGCTTGTGTATGCATAAGTCATACTCACACACCCACACACTCATACACACACCCACACACTCATACACACACCCACACACTCATACACACACACACACACACACACACACACACACACACCCATACACTCATACACGCCCACACACTCACACACACTAACACTTTCACATACATACACACACACACACACACACACACACACACACACACACACACACACACACATACTAGTTAATTATAATAAAGCAATGATTTATGTTAGTGAGTGTCTGATATGTATTGTGTTAGTTTCAATAAACCTAAATATGATGATGATACATCATAATGTGTGCTTTTGTCACATTGTTGACGGTATTTAGATGAAGAAGTTTGTAAAAACAACATGACACTAATCAATAGTGACGCCAAGCACATGCTTTTTACATATATCATTCCTCTGTGTTTTAATTAATTAGATAAATACAAGAATAAATATTTTTAAATAGATTGGAATTTTAACAATATTTAAATACAAAATAAGCATCCTGAAGTAAGATATAAATTGCAGACAAGTGTTATGTAGAGTTGGTAATCCATGTGTTTAGGAATAAGCTGAGTCAACTTGTGCTTCAGGTGCTGAACTAATAAGAAACATTCATTGTATCATAACAAGTGAAGCAGTTGTCACAATCAGCTGCAACAGACTGAACTAGTGATTTAGCTCAAGTTGAGTGCATTAATGTAACATTTCATGCCGATACTGGGGCACAATGGACAAAAATGAACTCTTGCTCATCGTTTCTACTAATACATTCCACAAATGGACAGTTTTGTGGCAATATATAAGTCTATGTCTTCAGAAACATCAGGATCTAGTCTGGTCCTCTAGGCCGTCACATTCAGTAGAAGCATTGTGATAGTGTCTTCACGCCACTACAAAACGTCACGTGAGAATTCTGGTCCATATGATGAGGCATGTATACGTAAACACTTGTACTTGAGTTGACACACTGCACAGTGTCATATAGTGACTTAGTGTCCATCAGTGTCATGTTTAGTGTCATACAGTGTCACATAATGCCATACAGCATTACATAATGTCACATGGTGTCTGTTGGTGTCACATAGCGTACTATATAGTGTAATAGTGTCCAATATTGTCATATAATGTCACATAGTGTCACTTTTGCTCCGGTATATTTTCTTTTTAAGGACACGTTTGACGCCGCGAAGTGTTGAACGTTTCTCGCTGACGACCTGACTGGCGACACAGTGACACTTGATCTGTCGTAGCAACTCACTGATGACTTCCTGTACGCCGTCAACACTCTCTGCTATTGAGATCTGTCAACACAACAATGGACACTTTCTAATGCCCATTAAACATCTTACGATTAGCGCATAAATCATGACTCTTATTGGTACCAGCGGTAAATTGAATTTTTTGAGTTATATGGTCTCGCATGCAATTATTTTAAATTCTAAAACCGAATCCAGAAGTGGTCGGGTCACGTGAGTAAGATGCTTAACGACTCATAGTGCAAACTGATCGCATGCGAGTCCGTAGGATTACAAAATATTTTCTGTTTCCTGCTGCCAATACTCTATAAGGGATCAAATCACATGATTTAGGTGATAATCATAAGATGTATAACTAGCATAACCTGCTTCATGCCAACACGTTTCCTCTACACAATGTCACAGATAGTTGTGCTACTAGACAGATTTATTGTTTTTTAGATGTCATCACATTTTTATAACAGATTTCACCTTGCTAACTGGCATTTTCTTTCACTTCAGATTAATTATGGTGCTCTATTTGGACTGGCCAATTTAGTGGTTATATTTTAAATTCTTTACACAGTCACGTCTTGTTTAACCGGTCATCAGTGGTCAGTTGTTTCGTGATCCACATGGTTTTTCTGCTAATCTGCACGTTTCATTTTTTCTGCCAAAATCTTTGGGAACCAAAGCATGCGGATAAACAAGACATGATTGTATCAGAAATTGAAAACCAACTTGTCTTACTGATAAAAATAGGCTTAAACCATTGAGTAGGAATCTTACAATCCTGTGTAGTGAGAAATGTTAACTTTAATCCATAGTATGAGGTGTAAAATTAACAATGTAAGTCCAGATCAGATACTTTTTATTTCACAAAGTGGTTTGTTATATCTGAGTTTCAATGGATTTGATGATTCTGATTCACTGAATTATTCATTGTAATTGAAATTATAAATTCATAAAAAATTCAATAAGAAAAAATGGGATAAATTCATTATAAGTTAATTTATTTTTATGATAACAGTAACATTTCTATAGCACCTATATTGTAAAAAAAATCATTATACCTAATCAAAAGCATCCAAACAGGACCTGACAGCCGCGGTCACGGGAGCATGGGTCGCTGAAGGTTTAGGGTGGAAATGTAATTCCAAAATAAATATCTTGAGTTTTTAAAGATAGCCATAATTTCAGATGATTTCACATATTCGAGACTGACTAAACAACGAACGCAGAGATCCTTGAAAAATTACAAATAAAGAATTGTCAATTTGCGAAGATATATTTTGGCCACGTCAAAAGACGCTATTCCTTAGTGAAAACAATCGTAAAAGGTAAAGTAGAAGGAAGAGAGGGAGGGGAAGAGAGAGGAGAAGATGGGATCAGGACACCAGGGACTGGCTGGGAGAAGACATTGTGAGAGCTGGGAGAAAAACAGGAGTGAGAGGAGCAGATTGTGGACCCGTCCAAGTAGCCCCGTCACAGAGACACGCTAGCCTGAAGAAGACTAGTGACAACGTTGACTGACCTCGTAGAAGGCGCAGTGACTGAGTCGAGCCAGTTCCCTGCCCTCATCCTCACTCACTGCGTGGCTGTGGGTCAGGTCCGTCTTGTTAGCCGCCACCACGACAGGGGTGCTGCCCTCTTCTGTCTTGTTTGTGCATAACTTGCGCAGGAGTTCCTCGACATGTCGGAAACTGGCGATGTCCATCACCGAGTACAGGACCACGAAACCATCCGCCCACTTGACGTGTGTGTCCAGGGTTGATGGGTCCATCTGGGCAGACAACATGACAGCACATTGTGAAGTTTGTATAATAATAATCTTTATTTTATACTGTGTCACATCCATAGCGTTTGCAGCACATTACATACAACTGCAGTATAAATATATGGAATATCTCGATAATGGCTCTAAGATTTTTTTTTTAATTCAAAGAAATTTACTTAATTTTATCACAGCAGATGGGTCAAAATGTCATACATTTCACAAATATGCTCCAAAGTAAGTAAATCTCTTACAAACAATAACAAATGATACATTATTAATAGTAAACAGATTACAAAATAAAAATATGAAATAATAAAGAAAAAAGTTAGATAATAATAATGTATAAAAATTGGTACATTAAAAGAAAATAATAATAATACAATGTAAACAGTATAAGATGGCAGAAAAGTATTGTATGAGGTTGGAAGAGCACAAGATGGTGACAGAGTTGTAATATAATTGGACGTGGCTGCAGCATTGCATCCGATTACTGTTACTGCTATGCCACTGTCGAGAATGATTACAGGGAAATGCGGGTAGCAAAGATATTTGACATTTATTCCACACCACCATTGTCCTCCACAGATTCTAAGTTGTGGTCTATGTTTCTGTTGTATGTGTGATGTAAGACTACAGTTTTGTGCTTCATTTTGAACACAATGACTGTGAGATGACGCAAAGATATAGTACGTACAGCTGTAAGTCAACATAAAATGTGATACACCCTGTAATGAAATGACCAAGTATTTATCATTTTTAGAAGTGAATCTACTTAGTAACTTACGCTGTGCGCAGAGTCCAGTATCTCTAGGGTCACTTCGCTCCGGTCAACTACAGCCTTGTGAGTGTAGAGCATTTCTGAAAGGAACACATCAACTAATATATTATATAAATTTTTTTTTTATATAATATTTTTTTTAATATAATAATAAGAAATATATCTTATGTTATGTATTATCAGATCCAAGATCACTCATTGTGATTCACAACATATTAGCATTGCTAAATAAACAACATTTATTAAAATAGTACATCTATTAGTAATTGTCATTTTTAAAACTATGCCAAAATAGACTAATACAAAATATTTAAATTACTAATAAATTAACAAAATTGATCATGATGTTTTTATACATTGATAATAACATGTATTAAATGGTCATATTCAGCTTTAACATATTGCTAACTAATCTGGATAAGATTAGAGAAAATATTTATTATTAAACTCTATGGAATGGAACCTGTAGAGGTTATCTGAATAGAATGATTACCCAGATAAATATAGTTTGAAAGAATAACATTTTGAGTGAGAGAATTAAGAGTGCAAGTTTTTAATGAGGTTATTTTTATTGGCCACATATTATTTATTTGCATAAATCAATTATTTAGTCACATTATATATATATATATATATATATATATATATATATATATATATATATATATATATATATATATCATCAAAAATTTTTTGATTTCATAAAGGCACATTTGGGTTGTTGGCCTGTTATAATGTATACTTTATATGTTTAAAAACAAAAACCCCCTATTTAGTTTCTGGAATAAACAACTAATCATCTGTCTGCACTTGAAACAAAGGTATACCTAGTGTCAGGCTAGTGACTAGAGAAGCCCATTACACCCCAGGCTCTTTGAAAGTAGGAGTCAGTCAGTCTTTGATGTGTCATAGATAAGCCTCAGGTCTAGGCTTGCTTCTCTGACAGCCCGATATATCCTGACAGCCGTATGAAGGCCTCACGTCACTATTTACAGGTAGGAATCTACTGTTTTTGACAGGAGAGCCTTTTGGCAGAGCTGTGGGTCTGCGCTAGTCAACTGCCTCATGTTCTGATATCAGGTGTTGCAAAACCCATTTGGGGTCTATGGCTGGCAGTAATTCTGCATTACCAGTCTTAGTCATCACACACAAATGTCTTGGTTTTTGTGAATTGTGGTAACAAAATTGTCATGCTCATAACTATATATCTTACAGATGTAGTTAATACATTTAAAGTTTAATATCAACCACGACCAACATTAAGGTGGCCACTCAATTTTTATGTTGACACAATTTTTTATGTTCATTTTACAGAAAGCAGACTTATTAAATAACATATTCAACATCAATTCGAGTGACTGTTAATACTGGAATCTTCGTGTGTCTCAGTGTTGATATATTGACTTTCCTCGCTCTGTCTAAAGCCTCCAGTTCAGTGGGTGAAGAACATATGAGAGTCCTGTGGTTTTATTTTGGCAATCTATCATATGTAACGACGAAACTAAATTTGTTGCTATTACAAGGTACATCTTTTTATCATGAAACTGACAGTGGACCGTTACTTCAGTCATTCACGCTCCATGTGTTTGTGCATCAGAGAATAACAGCACTGGGCTGACCAACTGAAGAACCAGTTAAGATGCTTGTTATAACAATACCATGTCAAAGAAACTGTGAAAGCTGTGGATTCTTACCTCTGTTTGAGTCGTATTCCCCAATGAATCGCTTCGTTATGTAACGTACGGCAAAAGCTACAACAGACAACATTTCTCTGGCAGGATAGTTCATTTCCAGCTCACAAACTTTCATTTTGCGTATCCCGGTCAAATGTGCCTTTCACTATACATATGGTGATGTTGGTGGGTGTGGTATAATGGTGGAGGTGATGAGTGTGGTGATGGGGATGGAGATGGGTGTGGTGACATTGGTGGAGGTGATGGTGGGTGTGGTGTTAATGGTGTTGATGGGTATAGTGATGGTGGTAGATGTGGTGATCATGGTGGATGTGATGGTGGTGATGGTCGTGGGTGTGGTATTGATGGAGGTGGTGGGCAGTGATGGTGATGGGAGGGTGAGTGGAGGATATTGGTTAGTGGAGATGGCAGTGGTGATGGAAATGACAGACGCAATATAATGGGGGTGACATACCGGATTGTGATGGAGGTGACAGACTGGGTGTAATAGAGGTGACAGACTAGGTATAATGGAGGTGACAGACTGGGTTTACTGGACGTGACAGACTAGGTGTGATGGAGGTGACAGACTGGATGTAATGGAGGTGATAGACTGTGTGTAATGGAGGTGATAGATTAAGTATAACGGAGGTGACAGACTGGGTGTAATGGAGGTGACAGACTGGGTATAATGGTGGTGACAAACTGGGTATAATGGAGGTGACAGACTGGATGTAATTGAGGTGACAGGCTGGGTATAACAGTGGTGACAGACTGGGTGTAATGCAGGTGACAAACTGGGTGTAATGCGGGTGACAGACTGGGTGTAATACAGGTGACAGACTGGGTGTAATACAAGTGACAGACTGGGAGTAATGAAGGTGACAGACTGGGAGTAATGGAGGTGACAGACTGGGTGTAATGGAGGTGACAAACTGGGTGTAATGCGGGTGACAGACTGGGTGTAATACAAGTGACAGACTGGGAGTAATGGAGGTGACAGACTGGGAGTAATGAAGGTGACAGACTGGGTGTAATGGAGGTGACAAACTGGGTGTAATGCGGGTGACAGACTGGGTGTAATACAAGTGACAGACTGGGAGTAATGGAGGTGACAGACTGGGAGTAATGAAGGTGACAGACTGGGTGTAATACAAGTGACAAACTGGGTGTAATGGAGGTGACAGACTAGGTGTAATACAAGTGACAGACTGGGTGTAATGCAGGTGACAAACTGGGTGTAATGCGGGTGACAGACTGGGTGTAATACAGGTGACAAACTGGGTGTAATGCCGGTGACAGACTGGGTGTAATGGAGGTGACAGACTGGGTGTAATACAAGTGACAGACTGGGAGTAATGGAGGTGACAGACTGGGAGTAATGGAGGTGACAGACTGGGAGTAATGGAGGTGACAGACTGGGTGTAATACAAGTGACAGACTGGGTGTAATGCAGGTGACAAACTGGGTGTAATGCGGGTGACAGACTGGGTGTAATACAGGTGACAAACTGGGTGTAATGCCGGTGACAGACTGGGTGTAATGGAGGTGACAGACTGGGTGTAATACAAGTGACAGACTGGGAGTAATGGAGGTGACAGACTGGGAGTAATGGAGGTGACAGACTGGGTTAATACAGGTGACAGACTGGGAGTAATGGAGGTGACAGACTGGGTGTAATACAAGTGACAGACTGGGTGTAATGCAGGTGACAAACTGGGTGTAATGCGGGTGACAGACTGGGTGTAATACAGGTGACAGACTAGGTGTAATGGAGGTAATAGATTGTATGAAATGGAGATGACAGACTGAATGTAATGGAGGTTACAGATTGGATGTAATGGAGGTGACAGACTGGATGTAATGGAGGTGACAGACTTGATATAATGGATGTGACAGACTGGATGCAATGGAGGTGGCAGACTGTGTATAATGGAGGTGACAGATTGGATGTAATGGAGGTGACAGATGGTTATATGGTTATGTGACAGTTGGGGTGAGATGGAGGTGACAGACTGTGTACTGGGTGTGGATATATGACTGCAGCAATCAATTAATTGTGAAAGGATACATCTCACAATAAAAAGGTATGTTTCTTTGGGAGAAAAGATGTCAGATATGTTGATCTAATTACAATATATTACAATACGTCAGTTTGTCAGGACTTGTTCATAACCACCATGTCTAGCATTTGTGACTGCAATGTAACTGTCATCTAACTCGATAACTACCAAAACTTAACATATCTAGTTTAATATGTTTATTATTATGAAGATTACTTCAACGATAAGGTTGAACTAGACACATTATTATAATTAACAGGTACGATGTTATCATTTGCCACATATCTCTGCAGTCGACCACAATACATGCTTCATGCAAAGTAGTAATCAGTGAATATGTGTTAAATTTGACTGACCATAAACTGGCATGTGGATTCATTATGAACCAGAGCACATGTGTCAATGAATGCGATATTTATCACAGGCTGCACGCAAGTGTGGAATGTGCACGAGTAACTGAAACTGACAAGGTTTGTTTACCACCTTTCAGCCAGATATCATGATACCGGGAGCAAATATTACCTAGTCAATATAGACACGCAACTTGTTAAAAAAGAACATGTGTACATAAATAGCTGTGTATAATATTGCAAGCCACACTGCACATAGAAACATGTTTCTTGATTGATGCTGGCCAATTAAGGAAAATTCCACTAGTGAAAGCTGTCAATCATGGACTATCTTCAAGATCAACAGTATAATGAAAGTATTGAAAAAAGTATTTTTTCTCATCTAAGGAAGAAGAATACACAAAACATGGTAGTAAAGAAACAGTAATAACTATATTACATAATATTGATAAAGTATTTTTTATAGAGGACTATAAGTTACTAGGGAGAAAATGACCTACTGGTGAGTTAAAGTGTTTGTTCTAGCTATACAGCTATAGCAATGTTATAAAACAAAACTGACAAATACCTTGGATACAGATGATAAATTACTGTAGGTAATGAATGGCTTGTATATTTACATATCAGTCTAGTAAAAATGAATAATTCCACATTTAATGTAACCTTGACCTGAATGTTTATCAGTATTTTTATTATATTTCACCGACGCTGTTGTTTATTACCTGCTACAAACTGTGGCCGCTAAGTATTTCTCCATTAGTGAAGCCAGGAGGACAAACTGCCAAAAACACTCCTTAAACTGTCATGTAATTCTACACAAAGCACTTGAGAACAAACAAGTTTTTGTGTGAATAGTGAGCTGTATCCATTTCATGTTGTTCTATTTTATAACTGTTTTCACTTAAGCTTTGGGTGGTGGTCACACTGACTGTGACTTGGCACACGTTGTGGGTGTGGGTTGCCAGGCTGCTCCTACTTGAAGGAGCAGAGGTCAGGGAGAGTTCAAGAAAGTGGAATATGTGTTGTGTTTGTACTTTGTAGTGCAGCAAATGGAAATGAACGGTGGATTGAGAGAATTTACCTCCAGGTAGACACAGAACAAGGAATAAACAACGAAATATCTTAATAACTCGGGCATGTGATATACCTTGTGGGGTAGTCATGTTTGTGTGTGTGTGTGTGTGTGTGTGTGTGTGTGTTGTGTGTGTGTGTGTGCGTGTGTGTGTGTGCGTGTGTGTGTGTGTGTGTGTGTGTATGCATGTGTGCATGTGTGCATGTGTGCGTGAGTAGAGTGTATGTGTTATAGTGTGTGTGTAGTGTGTGTTTGTGTGTGTGTGTGTGTGTGTGTGTGTGTGTGTGTGTGTGTGTGTGTGTGTGTGTGTGAGTGAGTGAGTGAGTGATGAGTGAGTGAGTGTGTGTTTGTGTGTGTGTTTGTGTCTATATTATATGCATGTGTGCATGTGTGCGTGTGTAGAGTGCATGTGTGTGTGTGTGTTTGTGTGTGCGTGTGTGCGTGTGTGTGTTTGTGTGTGTGTGTTTGTGTGTGTGTTTGTGTGTGTGTATTGTAAGCATGTGTGCATGTGTTCATGTGTGCGTGTGTAGAGTGTGTGAGTGAGTGTGTGTTTGTGTGTGTGTTTGTTTAGAGTGTATGTGTGTGTGTGTGTGTGTGTGTGTGTATGTGTGTGCATGTGTGTGTGCGTGTGCGTGTGCGTGTGTGTGAATGTGTGTTTGTGTGTTTGTGTGTGTGTTTGTGTGTGTGTTTGTGTGTATATTATATGCATGTATGCATGTATGCATGTATTCATGTGTGCATGTGTGCATGTGTGCATGTGTGCATGTGTGGAGTGTACATGCATGCATGTGTGTGCATGCATACATGTGTATGTGTTTTCATGCATCTGTGTGTATGTGCATGCATGCGTGTGTGTGCCCGTGCATGTATTTGGATACACAATGTGCTTAAATCCACATTTGTTTTGAGTTTGTTAGGCCAATCAAGGATTTAGGATGAATGCACAACTTACAAGTCACTGGGCAAAATTGGTTGATAACTCTGTTCTGTGCCAAATGTTGTTTTTTCTGGGATGACACTCAGCTTTATAACTTGACTAATTAAGATGTCAGTGTATATGTAATACTCACTTTAGAGTTGGTACAGATATCTGATCATGAGAGTGATATAGAATTGATACGGATATCTGATCATGAGAGTGATATAGAGTTGATACAGATATCTGATCATGAGAGTGATATAGAATTGATACGGATATCTGATCATGAGAGTGATATAGAGTTGATATGGATATCTGATCATGAGAGTGATATAGAGTTTATACAGATATCTGATCATGAGAGTAGTATAGAGTTGGTACAGATATCTGATCATGAGAGTGATATAGAATTGATATGGATATCTGATCTGAAATGTTTTTTTTTCTGGATGAATAGAATTGATACGGATATCTGATCATGAGAGTGATATAGAGTTGATACAGATATCTGATCATGAGAGTGATATAGAGTGTACAGATATCTGATCATGAGAGTGATATAGAGTTGATACAGATATCTGATCATGAGAGTGATATAGAGTTGATACAGATATCTGATCATGAGAGTGATATAGAGTTGATACAGATATCTGATCATGAGAGTGATATAGAGTTGATACAGATATCTGATCATGAGAGTGATATAGAGTTGGTACAGATATCTGATCATGAGAGTGATATAGAGTTGGTACAGATATCTGATCATGAGAGTGATATAGAGTTGATACAGATATCTGATCATGAGAGTGATATAGAGTTGATACAGATATCTGATCATGAGAGTAGTATAGAGTTGATATAGAAATTTGATCATGTGAGTGATATTTAGCCGCCTACAAGTGTTGATTTCTGTCATGATTAACATTGACATGACCAGGCAATACGGGGTAGAAGCTAAACATAACGGACTGAGGACACGTCCTGACGCATTAGACCATCTTAGTCATCCCGGCCTGTCATTCTGCTGTAACAAACTGATCTTAGCAGTAGAATAAACATTCTACCAAACTTTTGTTGGTAAGTCTGACACATTGTTGACACCACTGCTGTGTCCACTGTAGTGAACTCAACTGCTGTGGCAATGAGTTACGTGATGACAGCATATTGAAGGAATTTATGTCTAAGACTTGGCTTAAAAGGAGGGGTTTGTAATGAAACAAACAGTGACGTTTTAAACCAGGCTCTTAGTCAGAAATATAGTTTGCTAGTATTTGATTGATGAATATTGGTTCTTTTAGAGTAGCGGTCATGAAATTTGTATAGTGGCTGTTGCTAGCAGCATCATGAATACCTGTTGCTCAAAGTTTCACCCACCTGTTTTCCCGACACCTTCTGACCCGAGAATCAAAATTTTTGCCTTTGTAAGTCGACATCTTTGTGACATTTTGTCTGTCAGTTGTCAATTAAACATCCACTTTCATCAATACCTGAAAATCAAGAAATAAAATAAAAAACATTTTAGGAAGAGATACAATCAATATCAGATTGGCAACGGAAATGTTAATTGATACACTTGCAAGATAATTGTCTGTGAGAAGTAAAATATACGGTGTTTTGCTGTTTTCCCCAAGACAAATATCAAATATAATTTACGTGCAACAAATTGCTAATTAATATTGTAGAGTAAAAAAATATTTATATACCTGATAATATGATCTCAGTAACTATTTAATATTATTTTCTCTCTATATGTGTTATTAGTTTAAAAATTTACATTTGATAAAAAATAATCATATCTAAAAATTTCATTTTTAAAACATTGTAGCATAGAACAATTATTTGGATGGGGCACAGCATAGGAAAATGGTAGTGTTAAACAGTTGATAATTCTCCTGCGATAATTTGAAACTCTGTGCATCAATATTAATTATGAAAGAAGCCGAATAGAAATACAATCTGTGGCCTGCTTTAACGCACAGTGACAGCCACAGATGTAGTACCAGACAACTGACAAGTTGGCATTCATGGAACGCTAATGTAGATATCTATATGTGTTTTTCTCATGCACTGGAATATGAATCAGATGGCTAAGTTGTATTAGGTAGGTACATTTTGATATTCTTGCTGTTGGTACTTCTCTGTGTCTCAGTGATAAACAGTTGTTTGACTTTCCAGGTTGTTGTATGTGTATTAATGTTTGTAATTTAAAAGAGTCTGCAAACAACATGTTCAAATGGTAAACAAAACAATCAGTTCAAAACAAAATTGACTGGCAATAATGCCGAGTTAACCGCACTACACTTTCTGTTTAACTTTCCCACGTTCTAGACAGCAGACTTCCTGTCTTACAAATTACCGCTTGGCCAATTCTTGGCAGAGGACTTTAAATGCTATGTTTAGAAGTCTATTCTGTATGTATATAAGTCATGTGTGCATGCATGTGTGTATGTGTCTGTATATCCATGCATTTATGCATCGGCACATGCACATGCACATGCACATGCACATGCACATGCACATGCACACACACACACACACACACACACACACACACACACACACACACACACACACACAACAACACACAACAACACACAACACACACAACACACACACACACACACACACACACACACACAACACAACAACACACACACACACACACACACACACACACACACACACACACACACACACACACACACACACACACACACACACACACACACACAAACCACACACACACACACACACACACACACACACACACACACACACACACACACACACACACACACACACACACACACACACACACACACACACACACACACACACACACACACACACACACACACACACACACACACACACACACACACACACACACACACACACACACACACACACACACACACACACACACACACACACACACACACACACACACAATTAGTGCTGCATAGGTACTCAGCCACCAACTATGCACATGTGCAGATGTTGAGGGTGTAGTTGGAGGCACTGAGCCACATAAACACCCACGTACACTGTACACTGCACCTGGCCTGTAGGTAGCCACATCTGGCCGTCCTGGACCCACACTCATCAACCAGCTATTTAGGGACATGCATTTGTTGCAGGCACTGAGGCGAGATGTTTCACTCATCACTCACTGATTCACTGTCATAGACTAGATCTGCTGAAGTAGGCCAGGGGTAAAGTGACATATACCTGGGGTAAAGTGAGGTATGCCTGGGGTGAAGTGATGTATGCCTGGGGTAAAGTGTCATATGCATGGGGTAAAGTGACATATGCCTGGGGTAAAGTGACACATGTCCAGGGTAAAGTGATGCATTCCCTGGAGTAAAGTGATGCATGTCCAGGGTAAAGTGACACATGCCTGGGATAAAGTGATACATGTCCGGGTAAAGTGACGTATGTCCCTGGATAAAGTGACACATGCTTAGGGTAAAGTAACATATGCCTGGGATAAAGTGATGCATGCCTGGGATAAAGTGACGTATGCCTGGGATAAAGTGGCGCATGCCTGGCGTAAAGTGACGCATGCCCAGGGTAAACTTATGCATGCCTGGGATAAAGTGTCGCATGCCTGGGGTAAACTGGGGTAAAGTGAAGTAGAGATGGGGTACAGTGGTGTACGTATGCCTGAAGTTAAATGAAAGTGGCCAGGGTAAAGTGAAGTAAGCCTGGGGTAAAGTGAAGTAGGCCTGGGGTAAAGTGGAGTAGGGCTGGGGTAAAGTGAAGTAGGCCTGGGGTAAAGTGAAGTAGGCCTGGGGTAAAGTGGAGTAGGGCTGGGGTAAAGTGAAGTAGGCCTGGGGTAAAGTGAAGTAGGCCTGGGGTAAAGTGAAGTAGGCCTGGGGTAAAGTGAAGTAGGCCTGGGGTAAAGTGAAGTAGGCCTGGGGTAAAGTGAAGTAGGCCTGGGTAAAGTGGAGTAGGCCTGGGGTAAAGTGAGTATGCCTCAGGGTAAATAGTCATGCCTGGGATAAAGTGAGCAGCTGGGGTAAACTGGGGTAAAGTGAAGTAGGGATGGGGTACAGTGGTGTACGTATGCCTGAAGTTAACTGAAGTCGGCCTAGGGTAAACTGAAGTAGGCCTGGGGTAAAGTGAAGTAGGCCTGGGGTAAAGTGGAGTAGGCCTGGGGTAAAGTGAAGTAGGCCTGGGGTAAAGTGAAGTAGGCCTGGGGTAAAGTGCAGTAGACCTGGCGTAAAGTGAAGTAAGCCTAGGGTAATGTGAAGTAGGCCTGGGGTAAATGGTGGTATCTTACATTCAGGCACAGGCACAGTCATAGTTGCTAATTAACACGTCCCATGTGACAGCTGTCATTTGTAGAGATCTTGGCACCACAGGACAGGTAACTCACTCACTCATTCAGTCACTCAATCTGACCCTTACTCAATCAGTCACTCATGCATGCATGCCCATACACATACACACCCACACACATGCAAACAGTCATGCATGGGTGCACTTATAATTGAGTGACACACCAGTGAGTTAGTAAGCCTTGTCATCACTACTGTGTGGAGGCATTAAAGATGGAGCAAAAGCAAGTATGACATCAGTTAAATTTGGTAGAACAAGCCACTCCAAATACAACATATGCAAGATAAGTTATTAAGCATTGCAGCTTCTCTTTCTGCAAAGTTGTTTAACAGTGATGGAGTATCAACATAGAGACACCAGAGAGCAACGAGAGATAAAACAGTGTCAGAAAATTCATGAACATTTCCAGGATTGGGTGACTGAGGTTTGCTTCCAGTTTTCCAGGGAACAACATTTCCTAATATCACTGGAGCCGACATATCATTACAACACGTACTTCCCCAATACTCTTTGTTGCAAATGCAAGATTTTTCTAGAATTGTCAAATATCTTCTAGTTTTGACTTTGTCCAAATTTCAGGTAATTTGCGGAGTCAGTCACTCCCACTGTAGTCACGTGGCAACCAGCAGCACAGACAGAACTTCCTGGACCAGTGACAAGGTTTGTAGAATGAATTCTTCAAACAGCCACATATAATTACTCAATGCTGAGAACAGAAATAGACCTGTGGTAGGAGTTTGTGGCTGAAGGTTAAGAATGTGTGATCTCTGGCAGCGGGAGGGGGGGTTAAGGGTATATGTATTCACAAAGTCCATAAAAACATAATTCAAGATCCACCAATTCATTGTTCTTTTCAAGCAATTTAAAAAAAACGAAAATTTGTAATAAAACTGGTACCCCCCGGTACAACACAAGACATTTTTCAAACATTTTGGCAGCATTGAAATGAGGTAAAACACATCATAAAGTGTACTAAGATAACCAAATAAACATAAATAAGTAAATGATGAAATAAATAAATATAATCACACATCAGAGAACAAATTTTCATTATGTTCTGATTTATATAAACAGTTTATCTGGGAGTAGCATTTAGAACTAATTTATAGCAGAGTGAATAATACTATGCCGGGAGGTGGTTTGGTCATCAACCTATATTGTGGGGGGAATAAAATGCTACAGTGGTGCCATCAGTTGAGTGGAATAAGGATTAATGCACACGGATGCAACTGGGGACATCATGTTTTGGACAATGTCTTGGCAAACATGTTACTTTGGTTGAATCAGCCAGGTTTGGGATTGAATCAGTCAGACTCGAGATGATGTAGTCTACGTATTTTTGTGAATCTGCAACCAGCCCTGCCACCCCCCCCCCATGACATTGCCAGCCATGCCCCCCCCATGATGACTCTGCCAGATCTGCCACTCCCACCTCCCCATGACACTGCCTGCCAATACAAGTGCTGTGTTTATTACATGTGTATTCTATTCTGTATGCAATTGAAAAAATCTGCTTTTGAATCATTAACACTGATTTGGTTACATTAAATGCCATTTGCCACAGGATAAACCATCAGCATATTATGACTATTAACTAGAACCGAGAACCAGATAAAGTCTGTTTAAATACCATGTTTTGGTGATGATGGATGGCTATGGATGGTGGCATCAACCAACACACATTGAGATGACCTCTAAGTTTAGACTGACCACTGCCCACTTACCTTTACGGCAACCGGGAGTCTTCAGCCGTATCTCATGTGGTCATCCTGATAAGATTCCCTGCACTGATCGCTCGAGTACAGATCCAGATAATGGGAACACACTGATCCAGGTGTAGTAAACAGACTGATCCAGGTATTGTGAATATTCCAACAGAGACGCAGGGATTACAAAAAAACTCTCCCGGTGTAATCACTTGTTACACATACTGAATCGACCACAGCAGTGAGCGATATACAAACCCTCACACAATGCATACATCAGTCAAAGTTTCTGCATATCCAGCATTGGCTGATCCTGGCCTGGTGATCCTGGTGTGGTGATCCTGGCCTGGTGATCCTGGCGTGGTGATCCTGACACTGTATGTTCTGGTTACAGTGAGACGTTCCAGCAACACTGGCCGACTCAAGAAAGATGCCTCAGGTAGCTGTCGACAGTTGTCACCCTAGACAGCTGTCCGTCTTCTCTGATGCGTCCAGTACACTTTGGCCAGTTCAGCTCAGGTAGACTGGGCAGGCTGCTGCTGCTAGGCCGACCAACACAGGACTGCCCCAGCCACAGCCGTGTATGTGGTCTACCTAGCACCTACCCACACCCACACTGCTCAACAGCGGTACAAAGACAGCAGATTATATCTCGGTGCAGTTTTACGTGTGTAGAAGAAAACACAAACAGCTGTGAAAATACACCGTCTGTTTGCACAGAACAAGTCTCTGTCTCCACAGTGAAAATGACTATTTTTAGTTAGAATATTGGTGATAATTATTTTAAAATATGATCTTACTATATTTATGATACTTATCTTAAAATAATCATCGACTTTAGAATTGTTACAGTAATGTTATAATATTTACAACAATGATCTCGTAAACTTAATCTGATAATTTGTTTAGACCTGCACTATTTGTTGATTTTCTAGTGCTTCTTGATATTTATTTTATAACTAATCTTATAATCTTACAATATTTATTATCTTATGATATTTACCAGAATGATTGATAATACATAAAATAATGATTGTTTTAATAATATTTAATCAACATTGACTGTCAATCCAACTTATTTAGTGGTCACATTTATAATTTTGAATTTACTGTCAATGTTTTTTCTCTGCTGCCAAAAAATCCAATGAAAATGCAGCAGTGTTTTTAAAATGATATCTTGTTGATGTTATATATATTATTTGATTCATGAACCCTCTCTGGACTCACCCATGTAGGACCCACCCTCCCCTACAGGATAAACCCTTGCAAGACTCACCCCTATAAGATCTACCCCTACAGAACACATCCCTACAGGACACATCCCTGTAGGACCCACCCCTACAAGACCCACCCCTGTAGGACCCACCCCTGCAGGACACATCCCCACAGGACCCACCCCTGTAGGACCCACCCCTACAGAACCCGCCACTGTAGGACCCACCCCTGCAGGACCCACTCCTGTAGGACCCACTCTTGCAGGACCCACCCCTGTAGGACCCACCACTACAGGACCCACCCCTATAGGATCCACCCCTACAGGACCCACCCCTGTAGGACCCACCCCTACAGGAGCCACCCCTGTAGGACCCACTCATGCAGGACCCACCCCTGTAGGACCCACCCCTACAGGACCCACCCCTACAGGACCCACCCCTGTAGGACCCACCCCTGTAGGACCCACCCCTACAGGACCCACCCCTGTAGGACCCACCCCTCAGGACCCACTCCCTACAGGACCCACCCCTACAGGACCCACCCCTGTAGGACCCACCCTACAGGACCCACCATGCAGGACCCACCCCTGTAGGACCCACCCCTACAGGACCCACCCCTACAGGACCCACCCCTGTAGGACCCACCCCTGCAGGACCCACCCCTACAGGACCCACCCTGTAGGACCCACCCCTGTAGGACCCACCCCTACAGGACCCACCCCTGTAGGACCCACCCCTACAGGACCCACCCCTGTAGGACCCACCCCTACAGGACCCACTACTGCAGGACCCACCCATACAGGACCCATCCCTACAGGACCCACCCCTGTAGGACCCACCCTGTAGGACCCACCCCTACAGGACCCACCCATACAGGACCCACCCCTACAGGACCCACCCCTGTAGGACCCACTCCTGTAGGACTGTAGAAACTGCACCAAAAGACCTTATCCAGAGACGAGCATGAACCACTGACATGTCTAATGAGTGATTGACAGCTGTGTCAATACTTGACAGACAGGCAATTAACTCAGGCAGGAGCAGGCACTGTGACGTGAGATGTAGGGACCTAGACCTGTCAATGGCACAACTCTGTCTTCTCACAAACGTAGCTGAGTGGGAGAAACGAACATGTACTGTGCTTATCAGGTACAAATTGATCAAACATAATTACACCTTTGTATAGGCAACAGGTAGGCCTTGTTTTGAATGGACTACACATGCTTGGAGACCATACATATGCTAGTATACACGTAGGAGCAATTCATCGTTTATAGAATTGAGCACAAGTAATGACAAATAATTACAGTGTGCTTTCCCCGTAGAGATAATACTTCTTATATAGCACCACATCTAACTAATTGTTCTAGGACATTTTACAATGGTAAATTTATCACTATCACACATACAATCAATAATAAATATAATGCTAAAAAATGCAACCATTACTACTAAATAAAATCAACTATTATTGTCTTTAAATTAAAAGTACATAGACTTTAAAATAATAACATATTAATTATAATAAATAAATTAAAACAAATGTGTGAATAAATAATTACAATCATTCAGTGTTAAATTAACTATTAAAAATACGAGTCTTCACTGCCACCGACATTCGTACATTGCCGCATTGCCAGGGGCAGTCAATGCCATGCTCTGGGAGCACACAAGAAGCTACTTTTTAGTGCGTGAAGTGGCTGTTTCATGAATAACATTTCAGAAGAGCATAGACAGCATTTGAGAATATGGGGAGATAGTTTCTAACATATTATACATTTATGGCAATATTGCCTGTATTTTCTTGTCTAAGGAAGAAGGACTAGAGAACTTGGAATAGTATAGGTAGAGACATTACAAAGACTAATTCCCAGTGTGTCTGTTTTCTCTACAACTGTTGCTACATTGTGTCGCTGCTCACCATTTGTACGAAATCATCACTCGTGTGTCTGCATGTTTAAAGAAAGACCCATTTAATAAGAATGGACTTTGGTGATCTGGGAGAACTAAAATAAACATACTAATACTTGACAATGAATATTGATTCATTACAATATAAGCTAAACACAAATGTAACAGATTCACAATCATACATAGCCACATATTATATAATGTATCATCATATTAATATCAAATAATTAACATAATGTAAATATCAAATAATTAACATGTCTACCTAGTTAAACATCAAAAGAGGCAAACAAATAAAACTTTAAATTGCATGCAAATTGTAAGCAGCACATTAAACCCTAACCAGTTTGTGTAAATTCTTAACAGATATTAAATACCTCACTTAGTAGTGTCACGGGCCAGAAATATGACCTGTCATCTGCAGAAAGCTACTATATGTGTGTACAAGATTGTGACAGAAGCAATGTGTCATTGTGACAATGCGTCATTGTGACAACGCGTCATTGTGACAATGAGTCATTGTGACAATGTGGCTTGTGCTAGTAACACATTTACACTTAACACCTCATTGTCTGAATACATAAACAAACGTTGAATAACTTGTGCATTTGTTTGCAAGAAAAAACCCAGAGAATATCAGATGGGGGTCGTAGCAGATCACATTGTTCACCAGGAATGAATGTATCTATTCCTCAAAAGTAAGACACATTTATTTTTTAACGATCAGCTTCCTATAAACAAAGACTGTGGCATGGAACTTTCATAATTACTAAATACACACCATTTCATTTAATATATTTTATCATTTCATGAACACAATTTTTGCAATATTAAAATGCTAAACAACCAGATAATGACTACAAGTGGTAAACACAATGGCTTTACACTGGCACCCAACAAGCTGAATCTTTGGCTAGATATCAAATTAAACAGCAATTGTCAATTTACATAATCAATTTTAAGCAATCAATGAAACAATTTCTGGTATCAACATTACCTCATGAACACAATTTCTCTCTTGGCAATGGTCCCGGAATAATAAAAACATTAACAAAATAAAATGCTGCTGCTACAAAATGTCGCAGAAGGAGAAAGTTCCTATTAAAGGTTCATTAATTCAATTTTTTGCTTTGTCTCCTTTGAAAATATTTTTACAAACAAATAAATCTGAAATTCTAGCTTTATTGCATGCAGAAGATATTCAAGTGTTTGTCAATATGTAACTTCATGACTATTGATTACATATTTCTGTGTAGGTGATGTTAACTCATCCTTTGTAAAGTTATCTTATATTATCACCAAAGACAGTTCTTTAGCAGTTGTTCTAGTTGTTTCCAACACCTGACAGTTTTCCATTAACTGACAAGTTGGTATGTATTATGGCTACAATGTTATAATCTCATTCAACTGGTCAACTTTTCAGAACGTTATGGCTAAGTCGACCTTCCTAGGTTTACACTGTGGTCTGTTACTGTTTTTATGCACTTCTGGGCAGAATGATAGGATATATGGCACTTTATAAATACAATTGTTATCTGCCAACTTCTTTAGTGTCAATAATTTTAATGAATATATTTTTAATTGAGTTATTAATGTAGAAGAGGCAGCGACCAAAAAGAAACAAAGTGTGTTTTTCTACTTGACATCAGTGAATGTTTCATGAGCTTGTGTACAGTGTGTACTGTTTGTACTGGTCTAAACCATCACCTTCACCATCACCTTACCCACAGTGTGGTACTTTGTCAGTTTTAAGCTATCAAAGATGACTTCCAACACCACAGCCAACCCCCACGTTTCTTATATCCACGACTGCATCAGTGTGCATTAGTATTTGTTCTACTGTATAGGTGGCACAATTTTTTGGTTTATTTTCTCCCGACAAAACGTGACGGTGACCGTGACCAAACCACCCACAGTGCTGAGTGCACCATGGACTCACAGCACTGACTAGTCTTTCAGACACTGTCAGTCTTCAGACACGTTAAAAATATACAAAAATCCGTATTTTGTGCGTTCCACGTCTGGATAATTCAACTTCACTTCAATGTAATTGTACACAGATTACGAGTCATCTTCTGCAAAGATTAACTCACTGCAGATATTTATATCATTGTTACAGGACACAAGAGATGTCATGACTCAGTCTATGCCACGGTTACCACTCAGACCTGACACATCTTCACTCTCTGTGTTTGCTGTTGTCTTAAGACAATGCGTATAAGAATTGGGAGCCTACATGCTCGCTAGGGGGTGCTGGTATGCGGGCCTATGACACACTTTACGTGCTTGTTTATTTCTTTTTCAGTTTGTCTTTAAATTCTTTCAGACTCCAACACTTATTAATATTATGCATATCTACAACGTGTGTTAACACACGCTGGATATAATGGATGAGTGTGATGTAATGGGGTAATGGGATGCTGGAGGTGAGTGTGATGTAATGGGGTAATGGGATGCTGGTGATGAGTGTGATGTAATGGGGTAATGGGATGCTGGAGGTGAGTGTGATGTAATGAGGGTAATGGGATGCTGGTGGTGAATGTGATGTAATGGGGTAATGGGATGCTGGTGGTGAGTGTGATGTAATGGGGTAATGGGATGCTGGTGGTGAGTGTGATGTAATGGGGTAATGGGATGCTGGAGGTGTGCGTGATGCAATGGGGTAATGGGATGCTGGAGGTGAGTGTGACGTAATGGGGTAATGGGATGCTGGCGGTGAGTGTGATGTAATGGGGTAATGGGATGCTGGCGGTGAGTGTGTGAAAGGGGAATGGGATGCTGGTGGTGAGCGTGATGTAATGGGGTAATGGGATGCTGGTGGTGAGTGTGATGCAATGGGGTAATGGGATGCTGGAGGTGAGTGTGATGTAATGGGGTAATGGGATGCTGGTGGTGAGTGTGATGTAATTTGGGGGAATGGGATGCTGGTGGTGAGTGTGATGTAATGGGGTAATGGGATGCTGGAGGTGAGGGGTGAATGGGGAATGGGATGCTGGAGGTGAGTGTGATGTAATGGGGTAATGGGATGCTGGCGGTGAGTGTGATGTAATGGGGTAATGGGATGCTGGTGGTGAGTGTGATGTAATGGGGTAATGGGATGCTGGTGGTGAGTGTGATGTAATGGGGTAATGGGATGCTGGTGGTGAGTGTGATGTAATGGGGTAACACTTTAGTGTTGTTTAAATTTCTGTTTTCAGTTTGTAATGTTAAATTCTTTCAGACTCATGTAATTAATGGGATGCTGGTGGTCAAGTGTGTTAAGTAACGGGATGCTAATGGTGAGTGTGATGTAATGGGGTAATGGGATGCTGGAGGTGAGTGTGATGTAATGGGGTAATGGGATGCTGGTGATGAGTGTGATGTAATTGGGTAATGGGATGCTGGCGGTGAGTGTGATGTAATGGGGTAATGGGATGCTGGTGGTGAGTGTGATGTAATGGGGTAATGGGATGCTGGAGGTGAGTGTGATGTAATGGGGTAATGGGATGCTGGTGGTGAGTGTGATGTAATGGGGTAATGGGATGCTGGTGGTGTGGTGATGAATGGGGTAATGGGATGCTGGAGGTGAGGGGTGTAAAGGGGTAATGGGATGGGTGGTGTATGTAATGGGGATGGGACTGGGGTGAGTGTGATGTAATGGGGTAATGGGATGCTGGTGGTGAGTGTGATGTAATGGGGTAATGGGATGCTGGTGGTGAGTGTGATGTAATGGGGTAATGGGATGCTGGTGGTGAGTGTGATGTAATGGGGTAATGGGATGCTGGTGGTGAGTGTGATGTAATGGGGTAATGGGATGCTGGAGGTGAGTGTGATGTAATGGGGTAATGGGATGCTGGTGGTGAGTGTGATGTAATGGGGTAATGGGATGCTGGAGGTGAGTGTGATGTAATGGGGTAATGGGATGCTGGAGGTGAGTGTGATGTAATGGGGTAATGGGATGCTGGCGGTGAGTGTGATGTAATGGGGTAATGGGATGCTGGAGGTGAGTGTGATGTAATGGGGTAATGGGATGCTGGTGGTGAGTGTGATGTAATGGGGTAATGGGATGCTGGTGGTGAGTGTGATGTAATGGGGTAATGGGATGCTGGTGGTGAGTGTGATGTAATGGGGTAATGGGATGCTGGTGGTGAGTGTGATGTAATGGGGTAATGGGATGCTGGAGGTGAGTGTGATGTAATGGGGTAATGGGATGCTGGTGGTGAGTGTGATGTAATGGGGTAATGGGATGCTGGTGGTGAGTGTGATGTAATGGGGTAATGGGATGCTGGAGGTGAGTGTGATGTAATGGGGTAATGGGATGCTGGCGGTGAGTGTGATGTAATGGGGTAATGGGATGCTGGCGGTGAGTGTGATGTAATGGGGTAATGGGATGCTGGTGGTGAGTGTGATGTAATGGGGTAATGGGATGCTGGTGGTGAGTGTGATGTAATGGGGTAATGGGATGCTGGTGGTGAGTGTGATGTAATGGGGTAATGGGATGCTGGAGGTGAGTGTGATGTAATGGGGTAATGGGATGCTGGAGGTGAGTGTGATGTAATGGGGTAATGGGATGCTGGTGGTGAGTGTGATGTAATGGGGTAATGGGATGCTGGAGGTGAGTGTGATGTAATGGGGTAATGGGATGCTGGAGGTGAGTGTGATGTAATGGGGTAATGGGATGCTGGAGGTGAGTGTGATGTAATGGGGTAATGGGATGCTGGCGGTGAGTGTGATGTAATGGGGTAATGGGATGCTGGTGATGAGTGTGATGTAATTGGGTAATGGGATGCTGGAGGTGAGTGTGATGTAATGGGGTAATGGGATGCTGGTGGTGAGTGTGATGTAATGGGGTAATGGGATGCTGGTGGTGTGCGTGATGCAATGGGGTAATGGGATGCTGGAGGTGAGTGTGACGTAATGGGGTAATGGGATGGTGGCGGTGAGTGTTATGTAATGGGGTAATGGGATGCTGGCGGTGAGTGTGATGTAATGGGGTAATGGGATGCTGGTGGTGAGTGTGATGTAATGGGGTAATGGGATGCTGGTGGTGAGTGTGATGTAATGGGGTAATGGGATGCTGGAGGTGAGTGTGATGTAATGGGGTAATGGGATGCTGGAGGTGAGTGTGATGTAATGGGGTAATGGGATGCTGGTGGTGAGTGTGATGTAATGGGGTAATGGGATGCTGGAGGTGAGTGTGATGTAATGGGGTAATGGGATGCTGGAGGTGAGTGTGATGTAATGGGGTAATGGGATGCTGGTGGTGAGTGTGATGTAATGGGGTAATGGGATGCTGGAGGTGAGTGTGATGTAATGGGGTAATGGGATGCTGGTGGTGAGTGTGATGTAATGGGGTAATGGGATGCTGGTGGTGAGTGTGATGTAATGGGGTAATGGGATGCTGGTGGTGAGTGTGATGTAATGGGGTAATGGGATGCTGGGGTGAGTGTGATGTAATGGGGTAATGGATGGTGGTGTGATGTAATGGGGTAATGGGATGCTGGAGGTGAGTGTGATGTAATGGGGTAATGGGATGCTGGAGGTGAGTGTGATGTAATGGGGTAATGGGATGCTGGAGGTGAGTGTGATGTAATGGGGTAATGGGATGCTGGAGGTGAGTGTGATGTAATGGGGTAATGGGATGCTGGAGGTGAGTGTGATGTAATGGGGTAATGGGATGCTGGAGGTGAGTGTGATGTAATGGGGTAATGGGATGCTGGTGGTGAGTGTGATGTAATGGGGTAATGGGATGCTGGAGGTGAGTGTGATGTAATGGGGTAATGGGATGCTGGAGGTGAGTGTGATGTAATGGGGTAATGGGATGCTGGAGGTGAGTGTGATGTAATGGGGTAATGGGATGCTGGAGGTGAGTGTGATGTAATGGGGTAATGGGATGCTGGTGGTGAGTGTGATGTAATGGGGTAATGGGATGCTGGAGGTGAGTGTGATGTAATGGGGTAATGGGATGCTGGAGGTGAGTGTGATGTAATGGGGTAATGGGATGCTGGTGGTGAGTGTGATGTAATGGGGTAATGGGATGCTGGGGTGAGTGTGATGTAATGGGGTAATGGGATGCTGGTGGTGAGTGTGATGTAATGGGGTAATGGGATGCTGGTGGTGAGTGTGATGTAATGGGGTAATGGGATGGTGGTGGTGAGTGTGATGTAATGGGGTAATGGGATGGTGGCGGTGAGTGTGATGTAATGGGGTAATGGGATGCTGGAGGTGAGTGTGATGTAATGGGGTAATGGGATGCTGGTGGTGAGTGTGATGTAATGGGGTAATGGGATGCTGGAGGTGAGTGTGATGTAATGGGGTAATGGGATGCTGGTGGTGAGTGTGATGTAATGGGGTAATGGGATGCTGGAGGTAAGTGTGATGTAATGGGGTAATGGGATGCTGGAGGTGAGTGTGATGTAATGGGGTAATGGGATGCTGGAGGTGAGTGTGATGTAATGGGGTAATGGGATGCTGGAGGTAAGTGTGATGTAATGGGGTAATGGGATGCTGGCGGTGAGTGTGATGTAATGGGGTAATGGGATGCTGGCGGTTTAAGGCACAAGGCCCAAGTTGCGTAACGGTGCCACCAGGTTTATTAGTTCTGTAGGTTCCCCATTAGTCTACGTGCCATGTCTTTAGAGAGCTAAAATGTAATTATTGTAATCATTATACATTATACAGTCATTACAATGGCATATAATTCATCCCCAACACTTGTGGCAAACCACAGGCCTGACTGGCATGAGTCAGAACTGAAATGAGACGTGGTGTCTTCTACTACCAATACCCCACTTAGTGTGAGTAGCCAGGCACCAGCAGGTTCCAGTAGAACACAGAATTGGCAGTGAGACTGCCACCACGAGACGAGACTGACAGAGACAGGTGCAGTCTCACACTGAGTTCGTTAAGTCTGGTGCAGCTTGAAAGAGACGCTGTCATTCACGGTGTATCACTCTGAATGTGAGGTTTATCCGTGGTCCACGGTCGTGGTACTCTTTTGGCACCCGGTGCTACAACAAAATACATGCTGAACTAAATATCTGAGTTATACTCACATTGCATACAAATGTCTTCAGATAATAACAAGTTACACAGTGAATCAGGCGGCAATACACTGACTAACTCTGAAAAAACATCAGTCAGGATACATGAGTCCTATTTAGGTTATAGAACCTCTTGCTATTGTTGGCTGCAACATTTTATAGATAAAATCCTATCTCTAGCAACAAACAGCTTCATTTACTGCATTTGGACAAACAGTGGTGACACCTACCGATCAACAGACAAACTATTAATTTCTGCCACTCACTGACTGGAGTAACTTGGGTAAAGTGGACCATCCCATAACAGACAGTCACTGTTAGTTTCAACACATTTTCCCATCAACCTATTAATTGAAACATTCTTGTGTGCTACGGGCACTGACCAATTCACTGGCATGACAAAGACACATAAAATATAGATGAAACATAAACTTTAGCATTGTTTAAACCTGCAAACAAACAAAATAACACCATGAGAATAGATGAAGATACTGGCAGTTACATATAGGCAGGAGAAGAGACTGCAGCAGAGAAAAACCAGACTCAATGACTATCAAAAGTGACACAATGAGTGCAGGCATTTTCACAAGTCAGAGGTCATTGTGCTGCGCTGTGATCGTCTCCGCAAACCATGGAGATGAGAGGAGTTGAACAAGAAAATTATAGCAATTAATTGACTTCACCATCTGCTGTTGCATCAGCTGTGGAAACAGCACAAATAACTGCCCCAGTCTGAAGACAGACACATGGCTGGTGGCAATCCCAATATAATGATCTATTCACTTCCTAAACATTGCATGTAATATGAGCAGAGTGAAATCACCCAAAATTATATCACATGACCTGAGGTCTCATGGGGAATTTCATTGGCTGATGTTAAGAGTTTTTTTAATGGATATGCCAGAGGTAGTGACAGTTGGTACTGATGTAATCAGCCACAGCAACTCCTGACCCACGAGGTAAGTACACGCTGGAATGAACAAACACCTAAAAAGGTAATAGTAGTTGAGATTAAAGAAGGATGGGCAGGATTGAGGGACAGTGTGTGTGTGTGTGTGTGTGTGTGTGTGGTGCGTGCGTGCGTGCGTGCGTGCGTGCATGTGTGTGTGTGTGAAGACACTGATATGAGAGGATGGACAACTGGTGAAACGGAGAAGGGTATGACTAGAATTAAGACAGAAGACAGTGTGACAAGAGATCTAGAAATGACAGAAGTGGCCAGGTAAGACAACATTGCAGAACAGATGGAGAAACTGTAGAGGGTGTGGAGGGGGTGGGGTGTTGTCAACTCACCCCCCCATGCAACCAAGGGGTGACTCGGCACTCACCTGCCAGTCGTCCTGTATCGTGCCCTCCATGATGAGCAGGGTGCCAGCATCCAGGGGTATCTTCACTCGGGGGGTGTTGGAAAAGTCATCAGGTTGCTCCTGGGAAGACAGACTGCTTAAGTTACCAACAGTCATGCTTATAATCATGTATTTTAAGCAGCCATCACAGTATCTACTGAAGATAAAGGCACTGCTATTTATTTTAATTTCTGCCAAATTTCAGGTCAGGTCAAAAATAATTGTCATTCTTTACTGTCATTTCATTGAATCTAAACAACACATTTCTACATATACACTGGCACATCACAGGAGAAACCAAAGTTGGGTTCAAGTACTTGTTAGTTGTTATTGCATCTGGGCATTTGTACAGGCATCAGCATAACAAATACTTTTCATGTACAGTACTGTATACACCTTAAGCATTGTGAATACAAAATGATATTTCGGTATTATATTGTCTTTTGTCTGTGCTGTGAATAGTGTTTAAGTCATTTGTTTTGTTTACAATAAATAATATAAACATTGTTTTCAAAATTGTTAATGATTGACCATTACAACTGAAAATATTTGTATATGGTTATTACTTAATATACCCAATTTTGGAACAATATTAAGTCACTGTTTCAAAATGTGTACTTGTAATTGTACTTGATAGGTTAATGTTTGAAGTATTTATACTTAGAGCTGTACAATATCAAATAAACTTGGACCCCGTCCTTTGTGGTTGTTAGAAACATTTGACACCTACTCACAACTTTTTTAAATCCCAACATTTTACACGAGCTTAAGAAGGAATATTTTCACCCACCACTGGTGGTTTCTTCCGAAGTTCAAACATGCGGGAGTCTCCAAGGGAGACAGAGGCAATGGTGGGGTTCTGCCCCATACCCTTCTCATTGTCTGAGTGCCAGGGTAGGTGGTCATGGCCATTGTGATACAAGTTGGCCAGGACTGAGTTGAAACAGAGCCCAGTTGATTCCTCTAGGTGATCCTTCAGGCGTTGTATTACGGGTGGCCACTGGTCAAACAGGAAGAACAACAAAGACTGTAACACTGACCAATGGCCACATGTACGTATTTTGATAGTTTTAGTAAATATACAAAAATATGCACAATTAATTATTTGTGATTACTTTAAGTTTTCCGACACTTCTGTAATTGCTTGTGTTTCCATGCAACACCAATAATAGTATTCATATTCCTGACGAGTGACTACCAATGATATTTGTATTTGTGAACCAGTTTTGTTTGAATGGGTACAATCAAAACCTATTCACAAATTGACACAATTATGATGATTAAAAATTAAATTTTACACATGACACAATATATTATATATATATATATATATATATATATATATATATATATATTTTAGTGTATGTGTGTGCGTGTGTGTATACACACATGCATACATACATATATATAATATATATATATATATATATATATATATATATATATATATATATATATATATTTTAATATATATGAATCATTTGAACCAAATCAACCAACTCTCAGTTCTGAATATATAAAATAAAACTGAATATTCCATATTGTATTTGAAACAATATTGTTTATGTCAGAGGTTCGTATACCATAATAGTAAATTATCAACACTTGTTATGACTTAGGTGCATTTTATTTTCTATAAAAGACAAAATGAAAAAGTTTAAAAAGTGAAATAAATGGAACCTGTGGAAGTCACTACTTACGTCATTATTTGCCTCGTGTGTGACTCCAGAGTATGAATACGGCAGTGGTCCAAGCCACAATGTCATCCGGGGCTGCAGGTACTTGACCCCGTTGATGACATCACTCTTCTGTCTCCAAGGCAAGTTGTCATACAGTGTCTCAAACATCGCGTCACATTCGGCCTTTTCCAAAAAGTTTGGGAATAGCTTCACCCTAAAATGAATTATAAATAGAGTTATTAATAGATTCCGAAATGGACTACCATAGTTTCGCCCAGTTTATGCTAAATTTATTATGTAAAACAGCAAGCCTACTTAGTGTCTGCAACAAAATGCTAACTCATTTGTGCAATATTTTACTTGTAAAATCACTATTATTTAAAATTAATTATTAACTTGAAGTTCTAGTAAAATGACTACACTGCTGTACCCGTACATAAAAATAAGCACAAAATTATTTTTGAACCTAAGCATAGTTTCAAGCAATTCTCAAAACTTCAATATTCAAACATAATTTTTATGATTATGCACATGTGCAATTCCAGCCATAACCTCATTTATACTGGTTCAACATGGAGAAGACATAGCTGCTCAGGCTTTGAAATGGCAGCCAGAAGATTTAAATTAACATTCTTCTGACTGAGTCTAATAAATCTAACCATTTCATCACCAGACCTGCTATAACACCCTAACCCAACTCACCTGGACACCCCAGAGGGTCCAAGACTGAGGTCATAAACCCCAGCTTTGCTGCAACAATATTGAAATACATCAGGTAGAGTAAAACAATTATCGGTTTCTAATCAGTGTGTATATTACACATTTAAAAATATTACACATGCTGCAAAGCATTATTTAAAAATTATTCCTTTTTTGTGAGTAGTTAACTAAAATATATGATTTGTATCAGGCCAAACAAATATGTCTATAGATTTACAATTTATAAATAAATATAATCAGCAGATATCTGACATTGTTGATAGTTACTATTCTCACTAACACCTTCACATGCATATACAAATAAACAACATATGCCTCATTTAATTGTTAATGATGTTCGTATAAAAAACCACCTGAGAATTATTGTTATTATGCCTAAGGTTAATTCTGATAAGAACAATAATATTGATACAAGACATACTTTAAGGAACACATGCATAAAATTGGCGTCTCATGTGAGTTTTCGTATCCCTTAGGATTATGGATTTTTATGAAACAAATTTGTATAAGAATTTTTTCCACCTCAACCCTTAGTGTCAACCTAAATATACTTCTGGTATTGTACGTCCATGCCTTAGCCACAGCAGGATCAGCCAGATATCCCTTGTGCAGCTTTAAATGTTACATTACAGTTGTTGTGTTGTTCCTGCTTTGATAACTGCGTGATAACTCCATGATATGTATTTATAATGATGTTCGTCTTATTACATAGGTGTACATGCTACTGTAGGCTATAGTAGATACAGTTTTCTGTTCCCATCTCAGTTACTCTGGGTATATAGTATATACCCTACCGGTAGTTGGGGTACTCACATTATAGATTAGGCGTGTAAGGTACAAGGCTAGGCAGTGTGTAAGAACACTACAACGGTATAGATAAAGACTTAATTGTTTCGAATGTGTGGGCTTCACTACAACCAGACCTTTATGCCGGAAAATCATTTGCCAGTCCAAACATGTCCCAGTAGACATGTATATGCTTCTGAACATGCATACATATAAGCCAGTCAAGACGGGGACATATGTGCAGAAATACACAATACTCCATGCATATACCATTTTCAATGAATAACTGACAATTAAATAAGCTTTTCTGCTTCTAAAATTTCTGTTCATACATTTATCCATTCATTTTAATTTGTACCAGTCCTAAAACTGACTTTACCTGTCCATATGACGAGTGGACGGATGTCTAATTAAAGCTATGCTACCAAGCTCTTATGTCAACCAACTTACTCCAGTAATCTCTCCTTTTCCACATGTTCCAATTCCTACAAAGTAAGAACAGTTATATAAAAAAATCTGTTTAATACTCACATGTAACACACATCTGTATAATTTGGTTATGGTGTTAAAGGTATGGTGCCAACAAGCAACTACGTTGGTTATGAGCTCACACCAGTAAGTTAAAGGTGATGAAAGTACTATATTGTATATTATAAGAAGGTTCTACTTATATCACCCCTATATGGAGCTCATTATCAAGGTACTGATCAATATCTATGCGTAGCTGATTAGCTGTACTGCCTTTTAAATTGGTGTATGTTATCAGTGTCATCAATGAACTTGTATGATCACTGTATACTATACTTGCCAATTAATGAAACCAAAAACTACTTTTCTGGATTTAAAACAGTTTTTACAATGAAAACCGTGATGTCATCCAGCCATGTGCTGATTACAGACATTACCCCATATCAGAAAATTCACTTGTTCAATGTAATTATATTTTGTTTCTTTACACATGTGGAGATGGTAATTAATAAACAGATCGATAGTAATTATTATATATCACAGAATACACATGTTAAGCTGTCAGTGCATACATGTCAAATCATTAGTTTGACATCTTAAGTTATATAAATATAGGGCTTACGTACAGGTTTACTTGCAATCATGCATTGACTATGTCAGTGAATTTGTAGGTAGTCAATGTATTGTAGACACAGACACCCCGCAGGTCTCCCATAGATATTAGTTCAAGTAGTCCTACTCCTAGGTCTAGCATTAGTAGAAGATTAATATTGCAATTATTGGTTGCTAGTGGTTGCTAATCTAATTATGTTGCAAATTAAATGGACCCATATTGACGAGGATGAAACACAATTCTTACTTAGTATCATTTTTTCGACGAAAGGTTACCTTAGTACAACTATACGATAAAGCAACCGAGTATGAGAGGAATATTATATACAACCTCTGTGGTTTCTTCGTAAACAAACTTTTGACGTGTCGTCTGCTGGGGAACGTCCACTGTTTTGGCGAGCCACGCTGGAGCCGGTGGAACTTTCGTCTTGTCCGCATCCGACCGTTTAGCTTTCTCTGTGACAGCCCACCCACCCTGAACTCTTGTTCTACGTCGTTTATCCTGACTCATTCTTAAGTCCCGGAGCGCTAAAATAAAATTGCAAACACCGTTTTTTGCTCCGCTTCTACTAACGTTGGGAACGCCTACAACACACCTGATAGAGCTTGTTGCGAGTATGTTAGTAATTGGACGTATATAAATGTAGTATCGCTCGAAACGCAATCTAATATCGTCGACATTCAACAAAGATCGTCGACATTCACAACGATGGGTCCATTTTTTATATGAAAACATAATGATTCTTTTTTTTTCGAATAATGTTCATGCTTACATATAGTTAAGAAGTCCTACGTATAATTAATGGACTGTAATATAATATTATGTGTGTGTGTGTGTGTGTGTGTGCGTGCGTGTGTGTGTGCGTGCGTGCGTGCGTGTGTGTGTGTGTGTGTGTGTGTGTGCGTGTGCGTGCGTGCGTGGTGTGCGTGTGTGTGTGCGTGCGTGCGTGTGTGTGGTGTGTGTGTGTGTGTGTGTGTGTGTGTGTGTGTGTGTGTGTGGTGTGTGTGTGTGTGTGTGTGTGTGTGTGTGTGTGTGTGTGTGTGTGTGTATGTGGGTGTTTAAAGATAGAATTGTCAGTTACCTTATTGGATGGGCTAAACATGAATTGATATAATGTTGCACTCATTAAACTTGTGGATTTATAGCCTTCTTTGGACGGAGATCACCATTCTGTTTCTCAATGTTACCTTGTGGCCAGCTTATTCTCTTTTAATTACCTTTTTGAAATGCCTCCACGTTATTTATAACAAACAGTGGTAATAATAAGCACAAAATAAAAGACAAACTAAAACATCCAAAAACAATAGAAGTGTTTTCTATTCTATTCTGTCGTAACAATGACGAGGCGAGAGACGCATATAATGTCGTAAGCGGCGTGGGTAGTGTACTCGTATTTTATATATTATATTTCTTGATTACATTGAAAAATAATATAAATTACAACACTGCCACCTTTGTTGTATGGAACTGAACTACAGGAGATAAAACTAAATCAATGATTTAGCTATTCATATGTGTAGATAATTTTGAACAACTGGAACTTGCATATAAATATTATGGTGCGCGATGGTGAAGTATTTCCAGAGTGCTAAACGGCTAAATTATTAATTATGTGAATGTTATGTTGACATGTTATCCATTCAAACAATGCGGGACTGCCGTTACGTGACGTGCATTGTTTTTTGCGTGACAACCAGTTGAACGTTCGACGTTGAACTCGACGTACGCGGGCATGTTATATCGCGGCTTCTAGGCGTGGATCCGGAACATTATTTTCCTGCTGCACGAAGACAGGATCGGACTCCTACGTTACCGAAAACACACGACGGACACTTATATAACCGTTCCAAGTGACCGACGGTGACAAGGCGAAATGGCTGCAGGAAGGATTGTGCGAATTTCGATGGAACGAGCCCAGACGTCGGATGCGGTCAAATTGACGAAGTCGCGGTCATGAGACACCAACGTTAGCTATAATTAGTTATTGAACGTTAAACAGGTAAAGGTAAGTTCTTATATACCGCAGTATCCAGTCCTGCAAGACTGCTCAAAGCGCTTCACACATTACTCCATGTTCAATCGAACACCATTTCAACCTGGATCCCTGGGATGCATTCAGCTATGCTGCAATTAATGCGCGAGGGCTGCTCGTACAAGCGGATACCACTGTCTAAAGCCAGGTACTCGTTAATACACTGACTTAATTGGAGCAATGTAGAGTGAAAAACCTGTCCATTGTTTTAACACCGCAGTACAGGATTCGAACCCAGTGTGACGGTTTAGAACGTCAACCGGTCCAGAACGTCGATCTATTCGTGTGGTTTCAAAGGAAGTGGTGGCCTAGTAAACTGTGCGTCGCCTGTTCATGCGATTGGTTGCTTGTGTTGTCCACTGCCGGTAGTCGATGTTACAAGTGGCGAGGGACCTTTTCAAACTGACTTTGTAAATTTTCTGAGGTGTCCCTTAATAAATTTGTCACGATCGATGGCCAGTGGATAATTCTCCATAACTATTATAGTACGCTCTTTGGTAGGCGATGGTCTTCCATCCTGGAGACATGTCCTGCCCAGCGAAGCTGTGTTTTGAGGAGCATGGTCTCGATGCTAGTAACCTTAGCCATTGCAAGGACCTCAATGTTGGTGACGAAATCACTCCAATTGATGTTCAGGATAGCACGCTGATGGTAACGCTCGATGGGGTGCAGATGCCGCCGATAGGTGATCCATATGACTCAGCACCATACAGGAAAGTGGTCGGCACAACATCTTTGTAGACATTGATTGAGCGCAACAAGAAGAGTACCATCCACCCAGCATCTCCATCGAACAGTCAGAACTGAAAGCAGTCCACAAATTCAGCTACTTAGGATGCATTCCCACATAGCAAAATAGACAAAGAAGTGGACAGTAGGCAAGCAAAAGCAAGCAGGGCCTTCGGTAGACTATGCGAACGGGTATGTAACAACAAAAGTCTAAAGAAAGACACGAACATCAATGTCAATGTTCATGTCTACAAAGAACGTAATTGCCATCATGGCAACACTCAATGGATTTCCCATCGCCATCATAACCGATCGTTCGAAACGACGCATTCAGAATCCATGTGACAGCATTGATCACGTACGTAAACGATGACATGACTGTATTGTTCACGTCTATAAAGAACGTCATCGAGGCATCACTTAGTGAATTTCCCGTCGTCATCATCACTAATCGTTAGAAATGTCTCAAGTTTTTCGTTCATTGGCTCGCAGATGACAATGTCAATGACAAAAGCGACATGCCTCTCGCACTTGACGTTTTGTTGTCGGAGTATCGCGGATGTCCGACAGAAGTTTCGTTTTGTTGTTCTGTCGGCTTCTTTGTCGACTTTGAGAAAGATCCAGTTTCGGTGCACGTAGGGTCTATATAGTGTCGCTGGAGGCGAAGGACGCTTCAAGCGACGTTCATCGGTCCCATGTGACACGCCGTTGCCGTAGGTGAGGCGAGGGACGATCAGAGATCGCGGGCCGATGTTTCGGTTGTCATTCGTTGATCTGGCGTCTCAGTGACGTCAGGTCGATGATGTCCCTAGAGACATGCAGCATTGAACACTGAGCCGAGCAAACATTCATAGCCTTAATGTAATGGTTATGATTTAACAACATATCGTCAAGTCCACTGCAGCCATACTCGTGCCCATGGATCCCCTCAAAAATTATTATAATAACCGAACCTGAACAGCAACGCACCGAAGCGTAGCGATTCCACCGGCAAACAGGATGGACATGTGAAACACCTGAAATGCAAAAATTACCAGTAAATATTTAAATAATTATATGAACCTTAAATGAAGTCGTGTACAGAGATTTTTGATTTTTTTAACATGTCGACAATTATGGGAGTGTGCCAGCGTTCTTTTCAGCATTCGGTGTACAAGAGAACTGTTGCTGTTTTTAACAGTCGTCTTATGTAGTGTCGCAAATTTGGAAGAAAATCTTTATGAAAAGCAAGTGAAGCTCATACAAATTTACCATTTTACCTGCGTTAATGTGCGGTCGCATTCCGATTAATTGTAATAGTAATTTGTTCAATGTTAATTCGCATGAATTGATAAAAAAAGAACTTATTATTTTAACCGCGTATTATATTGTGCGGTTGCATTTCGATTCATTGTAGATTAATTGTGTTCAATGTGTAATTCGATCGCACGAACATTGGATGAATAATTTAAATTTTACAGAAAACACGCAACCGAAGTTTTAGTTTATTAATTAAGTAATTTAATACTTTATATACTAATTCTATACATGGTGAATTGGGTTATAATATAAGGGGAATATAACCTAATAGGTGTTGCTTAATTGTTTTGCTAGTCGTATAATCTGCATCTCAGTGATAGTCATCTATATCGTTGTCGTATACTACTCATAGTCACCAGAGGGCACTAGTGTGTAAAATCACGCCCAGCTGGACTAAGTGGTCAACCTGTTAGGCACATGTATGTCGGGCCAGCGACCTGTCAACACCTAGTATCGGGACCCACGAGTAAATTATTATTACCAGTGGCCTGGTAAGATTGTTTTGTAGCATTTACATTATTAGTTTTAAGTATGTGTTAAATTTCTTCTTTTTTACATGATATTGCATGTTATTATATTTGGATATAAGCTACACATAATTATAACAAAATGTCATACTTCATACGCTGGGAAGATGGGCGTGGCAAGTGAACGTATATAGCCTACAGGGCGTGGCAGTTCAGCGTTGAAAATGCGCGTATGTTGTATGTTAATAATAGTTATGTAGTTGTACTACAACGACAGTTATTTTCAAGCACTTCATATTTCATCAACACCAGACAGTCTGCGTTATTTTGGATAGGGCATTTAATAAGTTCTTAATTATTATTTAGATTTTTTATTCTCGAATGTATCACTATGTGTATTCCTGTAGTGAATGAGCTGATGTTCCCGGTCCACCTTTAATTAAATATCAATACTCAATACAATGTCTACCGGTTTTAATATGTGCGCGTGCGGGTGCGCGTGTGTGTAACGGCAGTACTTAGGTCTACTTTGCCAAAGACTCAGTTGTATTCGGGTTATTCCAAATTTTAGATTCGATAAAAACCCGGCCAACTATCAATATCTGTAATATTTCAATACACATGATACGTCAAAACAATTATGTCAGTGCTGCATGTTACGGGACAAAATATAGTTTACTTTTCCAAAAATGCTACGTCCAAAGTATCAATAAATAAACTTGAAATATTTTCAATCCTGTCGCTCCTGTCCTGCTCATGCCTGCCTGCCTGCCTGTCCCTGGCCGCTTGCCTCCTGCCTGCCTGCCTGCCTGCCTGCCTGCCTGCCTGCCTGCCTCCCTGCCTCCTCCCTCCGTAGCTATGCACTATGACCTCTGAACATTAATCCCTGCCTGCCCTGCCTCCTGCCTGCCTGCCTGCCCTGCCTGCCTGCCCTCTCCTGCCCTTCCTGCCTGCCTGCCTGCCCCTGCCTGCCTGCCTGCCTGCCTGCCTTCCTGCCTGCCTGCCTGCCTCCTGCCTGCCTGCCTGCCTGCCTGCCTGCCTGCCTGCCTGCCTTCCTGCCTGCCTGCCCTTCTGCCTGCCTGCCTTCCTGCCTGCCTGCCTGCCTGCCTGCCTGCCTCCTGCCTGCCTTCCTGCCTGCCTTCCTGCCTGCCTCCTGCCTGCCTGCCTGCCTGCCTGCCTGCCTGCCTGCCTGCCTGCCTGCCTGCCTGCCTGCCTGCCTGCCTGCCTGCCTGCCTGCCTGCCTGCCTGCCTGCCTGCCTGCCTGCCTTCCTGCCTGCCTGCCTGCCTGCCTGCTCCTTGCCTGCCTTCCTGCCTGCCTTCCTGCCTGCCTGCCTGCCTGCCTGCCTGCCTGCCCTTCCTGCCTCCTTGCCTGCCTGCCCTTCCTGCCTTCCTGCCTGCCCTTCCTGCCTGCCCTGTCCTGCCTGCCCTGCCTGCCTGCCTTCCTGCCTGCCTGCCCTTCCTGCCTGCCTTCCTGCCCTTCCTGCCTGCCTGCCTTCCTGCCTTCCTGCCTGCCTGCCTTCCTGCCTGCCTGCCTGCCTGCCTGCCTGCCTGCCTGCCTGCCTGCCTGCCTGCCTGCCTGCCTGCCTGCCTGCCTGCCTGCCTGCCTGCCTGCCTGCCTGCCTGCCTGCCTGCCTGCCTGCCTCTGCCTGCCTGCCTGCCTTCCTGCCTGCCTGCCTGCCTGCCTGCCTGCCTGCCTGCCTGCCTGCCCTTCCTGCCTGCCCTTCCTGCCTCTTCCTGCCCTTCCTGCCTGCCTGCCCTTCCTGCCTGCCCTTCCTGCCTGCCTTCCTGCCTGCTCCTTCCTGCCTGCCTGCCTGCCTGCCTGCCTCCTCCTGCCTGCTCCCTTCCTGCCTGCCTGCCCTTCCTGCCTGCCTGCCCTTCCTGCCTGCCTGCCTTCCTGCCTGCCTGCCCTTCCTGCCTGCCCTTCCTGCCTGCCCTTCCTGCCTGCCTTCCTGCCTGCCTGCCTGCCTGCCTGCCCTTCCTGCCTGCCTGCCCTCCTGCCTGCCTCCTGCCTGCCTGCCTGCCTGCCTCCTGCCTGCCTGCCTGCCTGCCTGCCTGCCTGCCCTTCCTGCCTGCCTTCCTGCCTGCCTGCCTGCCTGCCTGCCTGCCTGCCTGCCTGCCTGCCTGCCTGCCTGCCTTCCTGCCTGCCTTCCTGCCTGCCTTCCTGCCTGCCTTCCTGCCTGCCCTCCTGCCTGCCTGCCCTGCCTGCCCTTCCTGCCTGCCCTTCCTGCCTGCCCTTCCTGCCTGCCCTTCCTGCCTGCCCCTCCTGCCTGCCTGCCTGCCCTTCCTGCCTGCCCTTCCTGCCTGCCCTTCCTGCCTGCCCTTCCTGCCTGCCCTTCCTGCCTGCCCTTCCTGCCTGCCCTTCCTGCCTGCCCTTCCTGCCTGCCCTTCCTGCCTGCCTCTCACTCCCTCTCTCTCTCTCTTCCTCCGATCCTCCCTCCTCTGTCTCTGCGTCACACTATATCTATCCCGTTTTCCCTATTCTTTCCCACTCTTCTCTGATCGTCTACACGCCTCTTCCTCCACGTTTTCACCCGCCACTCGTTTTTTACCCATTCTCTCATTTTCATTAAGTCGCACATGGATTCGGTCATGGCTATTTGCACATATTCACACGAACGTCGAAGCTATTTATGTCCTACAAAGCAATTGTGTAATACCTGCCATGCTTCATTGACATTATCACAGTTTAACACAGACAATGCAATTCGTCAATTGGTGTTGGACATTCTTGGCATAGCTTTCGGCCTCCTATAATGGTTTTGTTGCTACGCCAGAACGCAGGGGATGACAACATTGGTGATTGCTGGCAGTTATTTACAATGACTGAAGGGTGCAACGACCAATAGCATGGAATCGTTGGGGTCAACATGTAGTTCGCCCGGTTAACAGTGCAAGGCCAACTTCATCTGTTTCTTGGTTTGTTCGATTGGGGTCGAGTGCAGCAGACGTGACAGTTGGTCGCAACTAAGCTGCACACCAGGTGCAGTTTAAGATGTCAGCAGACACTAGGATATCAACAGATGCCGAAACACAACGAGGACGGGAACAGATTGGACGATGCAATTACTCGAAGGTATGAACGTTTATGGTTTGTGGTGCAAAGACAACTAATGCTCGTACGTTCCATTATTGTTATATAATCATATTCGTGATTCAATGCATGTTTCTGTTGTAATCCCCTCTACCATAATTGTACCTTTAACAGCATCACAAAATTACAATGTGTTCAGAATTGCTTAGCAAGGATTGAGACTATGTCTCCATGTTTTATTCGTTATATGCGGCTTCTAAAGTCAGTGCATTGTCTTCCTGTCCGATATCGTATTATCTTTAAGATCTTTAAATTCATTGCTTAATCCGATGAGAAAGGTTGCCTAGCTTCGATCATTTCTAGTTGTTGTCCCTAAAATCAATACCATTGTTGGGACAAGTGCTTTTGCCTGTTGGAAAACAAAATTATGATCACTATGCTGATCGGTGTTGATAATATCTTAAATAAAATAAATTGGCCTAGTCTACACTTGGTGTATGTTTATTATTTTATGTTATATATTCTTGTTTACCAATTTGATTTATATGGAATTATGCGAATTATGTATCAACATTTAAAGTAATTCCTTGTTACATTTTATGAAGGACAAAATAGCGACGATGTGTGCGCCATCTTGGTTTCAAGTCGCCTAGCTGTTGTAAAACATTCCTATCCATACATCTGCATGGATGAATAATTATAGGTTCACATGTTTACATGTTTAATGTATCATATGATATAATATAACATATAAACGATGTTTTTGCCTGTTTAAGCCAACACGCATGTGGAAAACAAAATTACGATCACTATACTGATTGTTGTCGATAATATCTTTAATAAAATAACTAAAGTTGTCTTACACTACATTTGTTAATTATGTTTATTATTTTATGTTATGTATTCTTGTTTACAAATTTTAGTTATATGGAATTATACGAATTATGTATCAACATTTTAAAGTAATTCCTTGTTAAATTTTATGAAGGACAAAATGGCGACGATTGTGCGCCATCTTGGTTTCACGTCGCCTGGTGTAAAACATACCTATCCATAACTGTGCATGGATGAATAATTATAGTTTCACATGTTAACAGGTTTAATGTATCATATGATATAATATAATATATAAACGATGTTTTAACGCCATTCTACAATACAAATAATTTCACTGTAAATAGTTATATCAGTTTAAGTTAAGACAAGTTGACACCACAATCTCGCCAGTCAAACACTATATGGTATATAAAGAAAGGAAATTGATACTATAATTATAACTGATGTGTATTCGATGCCTCGTGGCAAAGGGTGTATCACGTGATGCTCGCAATATGGAGGGTCACATCCGGCAATGGAACGCCGGGCTTAGGGGCAGATACTCCCTCCCTTTCTCGTAGCACAGTGGTCAGTTGTGAGGGTTGAAGGTCGTGACATTTCTCGCCAGGGGAACGTTGTAAGGAGCAACCAAAGCGGAGTGCCGAGCCCAAGTAGATACATTAGATACTGTACTATGTACTAATGTACTATAGGCAGAATGTTCCCAGTGTCTCCCACTTCCGGATACCCTCTTTTTAAATTATATAAATATTATAAATTACATAATTTCATGGATTTTATCTTTAAAAATGTGTTTTTCACGATAAACTTTAATTAATTCGTTCTACGTTTTGTTTGTGGAAAAATATATTATTGAAAGATATAAAAATGCTTGAACCTGTAATAAATAGTAGTTACTGCTTAACTATATCTTGGAGGACTTTCATGTCGTCTTTAAAATACATCTATGTATTGATGGATTTTTATTATTTTGCTTTTGTTTATTATATTTTAATAAAATTATATTTTTCTCACGTAGCGCTTATATATCTGTTAACATTGCTTTATTATAGAAACACCAGATAAGAAGTGAAGAGAAGGCCACTTGGCACAGAGACACTGAACAAGAATAAAGGATATGGGATAGACCAAGAGAATATGGCCACAAACAGACACATTGAACAGGAGAAATGAGCAGAGTAAATAAGAATTGTTACATATGTGACTGGTCAGTCTCTTGAATCTAGTGCCACCAACAGTACGTGTCACTCTTGCGAAGGTAATCAACTAGAGAAAATGTTGGATATTGTTAGGCAATGCAACATGTTCTGTTGTAATAATCACCGTTAAGAATTCATGCTTATGGGGAAAAAACTGTACTGGTTTTGTAATTTGTCACTTTATCAGGTAGAAACAATCGTTCAAATAGGATGTTTGACAGCCATGGTGACGAATGATGTTTCCACACAAGAAGAGTTCAAAACAAAGCTAGCAGTGTTATCCAGAAAAATGAAGTTGTGCATACTTTTTTTTACATTTTTAAAAATTCTGTATTCCTGTCAGATGATATAAATTAAAATGTTCTAATAATATAAAATACAGTTGTAACTGATTATATTTAGAATACTGTGTTGTAATGCAAAAGTATTGTCAGTTGTTTGTCAAACCATTTTGTTAACTTGGACAGTTTAGGGTAATATCGATTAATTCAGTGTTGTGTGTGGCAGGTTCACATCCTGCTGGTGTTCCTTATGCAAACATTACATGTTGTGTGCACACGCACTGGTTCTATTTAATAAGTTCAGCTCCTTTTGTGACATCTCTGAAATGCGTCAAGTTTGTGTATGTATCAATTTAGCTACTATATTCAACACTACTGAACAGAATGACGCCACTGCTGGGTACATACCACCAATTGATTTTCCATAGGCGGCCATTGTAACGTTTCTTTGATTTCCCACTAAGATTATTAATCCATGGTATTGGAAATTTCAGACATTAATTAGTCTCCATCGACACATGTCATGTATAAAATTCGTGAAAATGACATATCTCTTTCTCCTACAATCCATTCTCTAACCCAGATAGCGTGCAAACGTTACATTAACGTTTGCATTTGGTTAGAACCGTTTGATTTTGGTTACCGTTAAATTTCTAACGTTCCCGAAACGTTAGTTTTCGGTTGTTTTTGTTTGGTTAGAAAGTAAACGTAGATCTACGTTAAATAAACGAGCAAAATAACGCAAAAAAACATTCACATGTAAACGTTAAACCAACGTTTCTGCAAACGTTAAATGAACGTTAGATTAACGTTTCCATACTATCTGGGAACCTGGCACCCCTTCATTTTGCTTTAATCAGCGGTCGATTGCCAATGTTGACGCCTGTAGGCCAAATTACCCCTGTATGCCTACGCACCTTTTCACGGTCTGACAAATATCATTATTTTGCAGTTGTGATATCACGCTACGCAGAAATATCATTTCCATTCAACCAATCCTACATTCAGTTCTTCCAGAAATTTACAAAAAGTGCACAATGCAGTTCTTTTACGCAGGACTACTAGTACTCCATTTGGATGCATGTCCCCTGCTCTGCGAATACTGGCACTGCATTGTTCCCTCATTCGCAGAGCAGTGACGTCACTGCTCTGCGAATAGTGGCGATTGTGACCTTATTCGCAGAGCTGCTCTGCGAATAGTCTCGTCCTTGTTAAATTATGACTATTTATGGCTTTGCAGACTTCAGGTCTGGACATTGGAATGGTAAACAAATGACATGCAGTTTTTGGATGAATTAAAAAAAATTATATACTGTCGAACATTGCTTTATGGTCACCTTCATAATACAGTCACCTTGGAATTATGGTCACCCTAGAGGCATTGACAGTCCAAAATTTGTTCCAAATAAAATACAGGAAATTAATTCTTCTAATGAGGTAATCTGGCTAAAGAGAGCACCTGGCAAATCAGGTCACTTGTCCAGTCCCAAGAGTGGCATTAATAGTGAGATTTCATGTGTAGTAAAAAGAACATATTGATTCACTGGAAATTGCTATTTAAAGACAGTTGATCGATCTCAATGCAACTGTAAGGTACATGTGGGTCAGAGAATTCTTGAAAAGAGTCGTTATTATTTTCCATACAACATTAACTAAAATACTCTGTAACAAAAACAATGTAGAAATTTGTTTTATATGTCATCTTTAGTCATATTTATTACATGCACGTATGTACAACATTATTTTTTGTGACAATAAATACTATCACATTTTAATCCAAAGTACACTGTATTATAAATCAAACCAGTACATAAAACCAAATTGAATATGTTGTATGGCTCCAGTCTAAATGTTTGGCCGATTAGTCAGATACTCAATTTAGCATTGGCTGAAGATGTTATAAATAATAACAATGTACATCGATGGTTGTCAAGACTGGCCAATTTTCAGCATACAGTAATTTCATTAATTTGTAAAGAATATTATTAGCAACCTATCATAATACTTAAATAGTTTGCATAAGTACAAGCCAAAAGACAATAATTTGTGCTTTGTCATATTAAATATACAATTACAGTGTATGCTCAAAATTATCAGAATAAACCATCCTAATATTAAGTATTTTTAAGTTTTTTCTACCTAAACAAGACATTTGAACCAAACTATATACAAACATGTTACACATATACTTCAACAGGATTACTACCAGGTAGTTAATATCACAGATCCACCTTTGGGTAGCGTATTATATTTGTAATATAGTGAACTAATCCATATTGCACAACTGTATGAGTTTTCCTCATAAAGATAGTAATTTGCATGTAATTGGTCAAGCTTTTGTGACAAATAAGTTCCAAGATTAAATTTATCTTACTACGCCACAAGTCAATACAATACAGCAAGTAGACGCTACAAGTGAATTAGTATGTGTCTGACAGCAAACTGTAGAGGGACTTGTTCATTTTGGCTTCATGGAGAAAGGCTCCAACTGTTCCCCCGGCGGTAAGACACTGTTCAGTCGCTCCATCAGTGGAATCGTTTGCTCTACGCTCATCTTCACGCGGTGCAGGATTGACGACATCTCATTGATCTTTTGAATCTGCTCCGCGTACTTCGAAAACTTCTTCTGTCGTTCCGTCAGATGCAAATATAATGTCTGAATAGCAAAGTCGACCTGGAGCAAAAGAACAGCACCAATATAGGTATGAAGCGGCACTAGGATGAGATGGAAAAGAGCTTCACTATGAGTTTACTGGAAACATAAACGATTTTCAACTAAAAACATACATACACACTTTCTTCAGTGAATGACAAGATTCCAATTGTATTAATATTTCTGCTTACTGGTTTATTCGTAATACGACGGAGTTTTGGCTGAAGCCAGTAAAATGGTACTGATTGTCAGACAATGTCAACAGTCTAATTTCAAGAATTGCACAAACAAGTCAATATCATTGCATTTGATCCAAGTTTGCATTATATATATATGAAACAAGATGAATTGGGAAAAACTATATTGTGGAGGGATCATTAATTAAGTAAATACAACATAATGTCATAGTTTTATATACAGGAACAATTAACACTTTGTGTACCAAAAACTACTGTGTCAATCATGGTACACTCATAGATCTATAATGTATGGTGATATATTTGAACAATTTAAATCTATTTCAAATATCTACCTCCTTGATCCGCACACAGAGTGCATTCTGATCGAACGAGACGGCTTCTGCGCATTGTTTCAAGTGCTCCTGATATCTGAGACACAACTGTAGTAACTGTTGTGGATCAAGTTTCTCCAATGTCTCAATGTCAAGCGATGCTCCCCCGACCCGGGGGGTGTCAATGATGCCCCGAATGATTGGTTGCAGCACTGGGATGCGATCCAGACGGTCTATTTCCGGATCAGGCTTCTGGTCAGAAGAAGCGGCAGGAGCTACTACAACGATGCTGTGTCGCTGAGTCGATTGCTGCTGTATGTCACCAGGGGGCGGGTCACGCGGTGGCATGCTGCGAGGACGACTGGTTGGACGCGGGGACGATCTCGTCACTTCTGTAGTTGCAACATAATTAACAAGCATTTAACTTGATGTTGTGTAATTATTATGTACCATAATATATTAATAATATGAATTAATAATATCATTTAATAGTTGTATATGTATTCGTTTATTTAGACTGTAGAACGTACACCATGCAAACATCCCTGTAAAGACCAATACACAGGTCAGTGCAAGAAGGGAGGGGTGCCATCCTGCCATCCGCCACTTTCTTCGGTCCATTCATCAATGGCATGCTTACCATTTTTTTTTGGATAAACCACACCTCCCACTTACCTCTTTTATATGTAATTATGCATCTTCCACCTATTTCTGTTTTGGGCCAACCTCCCAATTAATTTCATACGCCCTCGGTTGTGATAGTTGTTAAAAACATGTGTCTTTATTAAAACATTGTCCATGCTAAGTAGTAAGATGTGTCTTCCTTGCTCTTGCCTAAATTCGTCCAATAAAATCCGAATAAATAACCTACCGCCGTCTATCGGCTTGCTGAGGGAATAAGACGTATACGGGATGTCTTCATCTCGCTGTGATTTCAGTTGTACATTTCCACCAGTGCTTTGATCCGCTCCCATTATGTGCGAAGCGAGCTACAAAACCTACTTAATTCAAGACACAGAATATTATTTTAGCTAACTGTGCATAATACCGTAATCTTCATTGACTGCTGAGAGAATCAAATAATTATAATAGCTCTCATTTTGTTTATGTCAAGATGACCGAGTGAGAGTATGTAGCGCGACTGTATATAAATGGACACGCACTTTTATGTCAACCATTACGTTGTTGGCTATTAATCGTATATTTGTGAATAAGGATTGATCTAGTTTGAATCAATGCTGTCTACAGATTAATAAAACCAAGCAGTTAATATAATTTTTAGTTAGATAATAGCAATTATTGGATGATCACAGCGGCTCCACGATCCATATTCAAATTACGGATCCAGAGCCATTTACAACAGCCACCTGTCAAACATATCTGCCCCGAAATATCGCCCACATTGTCACGCTTGAAAGTGGGTAATCTTTTATGTAAGTTAAGTGGACTCGGATTGATTCTTCATCTGGTCAGATATTCTTTTGTCGACTATAATGATGTTAAACATTTACAGTATCCAGTTCTAGTTGTTACTGCCTATGGTGTTTCATAAACTGATAAAATTATCACCACGACTGGAACTACTAGTACCATCTCAGCCTCAGCTAAGGTGGCATCTGGCGGGATTTTCCGTTTATAATGCGCCGATCAATCGGGGGAACAGGCTCACGACTGGTGGGGGAAATATATGTGTGTGTGTGTGTGTGTGTGTGTGTGTGTGTGTGTGTGTGTGTGTGTGTGTGTGTGTGTGTGTGTGTGTGTGTGTGTGTGTGTGTGTGTGTGTGTGTGTGTGTGTGTTGTGTGTGTGTGTGTGTGTGTGTGTGTGTGTGTGTGTGTGTGTGTGTGTGTGTGTGTGTGTGTGTGTGTGTGTGTGTGTGTGTGTGTGTGTGTGTGTGTGTATGTATGTATGTATGTATGTATATATATATATATATATATATATATATATATATATATATATATATACCATTGGGATATCCTACCATCGACACTGTAATGATGGAATTGAGAGAGAGAGAGACATGGGGTTGGGTATGTAACTTTACACCTAATTCTAACCCTAACTGGCCTAAGTCCTCTAAGTCCTAACTTCGGGCCTACAGCTGGTCGTGGAAATAGCCACTGTCTTCATACAATGGCATTGCCATCGATAATTGGGACCATTAGTCATACATCATTGCCTTTATTTGGTGGTGTTGTCGTCTAAGTGATCCACCATCTTGGCTGTACACAACTGAATCTTTTACATTGGAACATTCCAAGCACACAGCTGCTAAGTTGCGTCAAGCAAAATGCATTAGATCTAGTTCCCCACATGGTTCTAGGTGGCAGCACTAGTTTATCAACAGTACACTGTAGGTGGCAGTGGCACCTTCAGTTATAATTTTTTTAAGAAAAACAATATTTTATCGACATCACTGATAATGACTCGATATGCATAACCTGCTTTCTATGCAGATGCATGTAAATGTGGATGAAAATAAAAGTTTATATCAAAACTTTTTTTGAATTGGCAGATGTGTTAAATTTATAGACTGATGCATATATGAGAGAGTGAGATGGACGCCGAATGTTAAATGCAGAGACTCACACCAAACGCTGAACAAACAGTGGACTGCCTCCCTCGTTTTATTATAGTAGTTGTGAATAGATGCATATGCACTTTCATGATGAAGTCACAGGGGTCGAAATAGTGGTAGTCTGGTAGTCCTTGGGCAGACTACCAAAGATGATGACAGCAGTAGTCCAATGGACTACCACACAATTTGGGAATATTTTTCACATTTTGTGTTTGTCATGCCATTTTGCTTACATCTGGGCCATATGACTACCAGATATATCTAAGGACTACCAGATTTCCCAACTAAGTAGTCCTGCTGACTACCAGAACATTTGGAGTTATTTGTACTCCTGAGTTATTGTGTGTAGCCAAAGGCCGATGCTATGATACAAAACCAGCTAGAACCTAATGTCAAGAGATCACTAATCATCCCTTTGGGATTGACTCTGGATCCTTGGACCAAAAGCATGACGCACGTGACAGGATCCTTAATAACGTTCACTAAGTCGACTGCCACTGGGTGTCACTGGAGGTTGGGATGTCACATGACAACATGCTGTGAGGACAACTGTTGGGATGTGAGATACTTACAAATTGTAAGACACCAGGCAAATATCCAATCCATGCACACAGCGACATACGAGTGAATGTTTTGTGGAGCTGAGGCGATGACACTGAGGATGTTTTATATCCTCTATAGTATACACGCCCCTGTTTTAATATGTACTTATGTAAACAGGGAATGTACCATGAAGATCGAACTCTGACAGTCAACAAGATGTTTTAGGCCCCACTGTTCAGAGGTTGTCTGTAAATGGACACTGCCACACCACGTACCCATCAACACAGTCAACTGTCTGTTAACATTTCAGCGGGGAACATATCAACTCAATGATCCCCTCTTGAGTGTTAAAGACTGCATAATGGTGTAACATGATTTGTTGTCTCACAACTGAACTTCAACTTGTGCTAATACACAACATCTGTACATACCAGTGCTGGGCAAATTCAGCATCCACTGTCAATAAAGTAATTAACAGCCATTACAACGGGAAAACGTAAATGTCAATTTGCATACAACTAATAGTGAATAACTACATGAACAAGCTGTAATTAAAATTAAACACCTCCTGGATCAATCCACCCACCTTTCATTTTCTTTACCATGTGTCACTTCAATGAAATGCCAAAAATATGTCTCTATAGAGGAATTACATCTCCCTCTTGCGTAACCCTGGCTTAGTGACCAGGGCATGACCCTGCTTGGTGACTGATGGGGAAAGATGACCCCCACAGAGGAAACAAGGGGAAATTACCTATAGGCTCTCCCCACCCCATACATGCTATAATATTATGGAGCTTATTGGCTTAACTTAGATAAAGTAAAAAGGGATAATAGATTACCCCGGTAGTTATAGTTTGATGACATATTTAACTAACTAATTAGTCAGTAACCCTGCCGGTAACACTTATACTGATTTTTTCCAGAGAAAATATAAAAAGATGGAGAGGAGAAAGGATGTAGATGAAACAACAGAAGATGGCGAGCGACATCTGATGCTGTGTCGGGTCAAATCCAGACTGCATCAAGTCGCAAAGTTCCTGTTGCCGTACCTGCCACTGGCCAATGCCCACAACAGTGACTTCATTGTCTGTGGCCACTGGTACCATCACATTCACCCGTCCATTGCCACAGACCTGCTGACTCTCTCTGGTGATGAACTATGTCTGCTTCCAAGTGGGACACTCTTTACAGATGAATCTGTTAGCGTAAAAGGAGAGATCAAGTGAAGTAACTGGTCAGTTACAAACCAGAGGCTGGTCAGTTACAAACCAGAGGCTGGTCAGTTACAAGAGGCTGGTCAGTTACAACAGGCTGGTCAGTTACAAGAGGCTGGTCAGTTACAACAGGCTGGTCAGTTACAACAGGCTGGTCAGTTACAAGAGGCTGGTCCCAGCGATGAAACAAAAAGGTGCTGGTTATACTTGGAATGTTGTTATTTTTCTCTGAAGACCTTCTGTGGTCCCTGGTTTCTCCCATTCTCCTTAACTCTCTGATCCCTCACTCTCTTCCCACCTTCCATCTTCACACTCTGCCTATCCTCTAAGTGCATGTTTTAATATGTACTGATATTGTACTCTCAATGGTGACTCTTGCCTGTTCCTATTTATGATTATGCATAATGATGTTGTTTGTTGCACCTCAGAGCTTAAATATTCAAGAATATAGGCTCTACACAATCTTACCTCAAGATCTTACCTCAAGACCAGTCAATAGTTGCCCAAAACTGAGCATTGAGACCATCTCAAGATTTTTTATTTTCTCTATTGATGTATGTATGTATGTATGTATGTATGTATGTATGTATGTATATATATATATATATATATAAAATATATAGAGCTATATATATATATATATATATATATATATATATATATTTTTATATATATATATAGTCTACTATTATTATTATTATAAAGTCTCACTGCTTTTGTCGTAGCATGATGTTAGAATCTACACCTTATGTAGATGTTTTAAAAAGAAACACAAGTTTAGGGGTTTGTAAATAAAAAATCAAATAATCAAAAAAAATGAATAATGGTCAATGTTACATATCCACCCCTCATAATTATAATAATAAATTGGAAATAGGCCAGTAAATTGTGATATATCAAAAATATTGCAATAGTATATTTTAAATAATAACCAGATGTTTACTGGCACAGCTGAAAATGTCTATAAAGAGCAGAAAATATCCACATTTTGTTTCCACTGTGGTATACTAAACTAATTTTATTTCAAATGGACCTTTCACCCACCCACCCACATCCAATTTTTTTTATTGGAATTTTTTTAAATTTACAAACCCATCTCAAAATGATTATGTTTTCTGTTACAGTTTAATGGTCTGTCAGAACTCATCATCTGAAGGGACTCCCCAGTGGGACCAGGTCCATTCGTACCAGATGGTCCCACGACAGACTACAGACCTTTGTGTGTGAGGCCCGAAAGAACACTTTACCTCAGCTTGGTGTGTTGACAGACATTGACCAGCTCAAATGTCAACTGACGCGTGACTCTGGTGACAAGATCCATGTCAGTAACTTTATGTCACCAAAGAAGTCACATGAAGTGGACGCGATGGCTGAGCTGTGTGCCCTGTTAGCTTGTCACAGACACGTGTCCAAGGTTTGTGTGTGACATCTAGCTGACAGCTGGAATTGGTCTGCTTTATGACGAATTACATAAGCTACATGGGATTGTATGTGGAAAAGGGCAGCCAAAATAATGTCTAGCTTAAGCTGCTTTTATATGTACAGTGCATAAAACATTGTTGAATCCACCTGGGACATTGAGGGTGAAATTCAAGAGTTCTGACCCACCCAGGGATCCTACTAACTCTGCAAAACTGATGGAGATATGTTTGTATATACAACTGATGGAGGTATGTTTGTATATACGCACAGAGACCCAACCTATACTCTGTAATGTAAACAATAAGGTGATGTGATTAATCTTTATGCAGTTATTTTATTATATACAACAACACTAAGTACAATATTTAAAAGATATATTTCAGTTGTTTATTGCAGTGTTACTCCACATAAAGTATTGGCTAGCGGTAAGCCATGTTATCTGTCATAAGATTGGGTTTTGCTTTGTATCATTACAACAGTGAGTTGTGTCGTTACAGGTCATTGATATCGGCAGTGGCCGTGGCTACCTCGGCTGCCAGATGGCGCTCATGTATGGCCTGAAGGTGCTTGGGATTGATTCGTCAGAAACAAACACGGAAAGTGCGGGAACACGAGCAGGGAAACTGGGGAAACAGTGGGAAGGCTTAGTTAGGAATGCACAGGTGGGAAATGCTGCCAAAACCCGTCGACGAAAAGAAGCAAAAGGATCAAAAGAAAGAACAAAGTTTCAACTGACCTTGAGTCAAAGCAAAGATGAAGATATTCCAGACTTGAGTCTGGTGTTTAATGATGAAACATCACGCGATGTAGATTGTGAGAAGAACACAGAAATCACTGGTTCAGATAACTCTAATCAGAAATGCTTTGTTTCGAAGAAGACTGCCAATAGTTCTTGTATAGGAGGTTGTCACGTCTGTGAAATAAACAATGTAGATACAAATGAGAAAACAGACAACATCGTGAAAGTTCAATCTAAGGTACCTGCAGATGTTCAGTCAGCCGTCAAACACGAGGGACAACATGTCCAAGCAACAACATATCAAGAAGATGTTTGTTGTGAAACTTCAGTAGACAAGAGGCAAAATGTTCCAACAACAACATATCAAGAAGATCCACGTACTGGCACTTCAGAGAGCAAGAGACAGGGTGAGAATGCGGCATACGTTGCCATAACCTGCTACGTGACCCCTGACCTCAGTCTGAAGACGTTGTTTGACACACACAGTGCTTGGTCTGTGTGCGACAGTAGGGAGGCTGGAGCCAGTGGGGACCAAGGTGGGACCGTGTTAATAAGTGGTCTACACACTTGTGGCAATCTCGCCGCGAGCACGCTGCAGCTGTTCTGTAGCAGTGACGTTGCCACAGTCGCGTGTAACGTCGGATGTTGCTATCATCTGTTGGACGAAGAGTTTCTGGCCAGTCCATTCACTACACCAGAAGGTTGGTGCACTGCTTGGAATTGCTGAGCAGTCCAAGTTCACTAAACTAATGAGAATTTGTGTCCTTTGGTGTTCCTAACTACTGTGTAGGAATGACTTGCATTACGTGCAATTGGTTTAATAGTAAAACTAGTGATCGAGCATTCTACATCATTGCTCCTACTCTATGGAATGATCTCGCAAGCAATATGCGAAAATGTTACCCAATAGACCAGTTTAAAAGATCCTTAAAATTCACTTATTCAAAAGAGTTTTTTACTTATGAACTTTGGCAGACATTTAATATTGTCGCTCAGTTGGACTATGTTTTCAAGATTTTCTTATTTATTTATTATTCTGAGCTGTTTTAATACTCTTACATTTAAAATATTCTTCTTTTTGTAAGCACATTTATTTATTAATGATAATTTAATTGGATATTTGATATCATGTTTTTATGATTTTTAACTTTTAGATTCTTTTATGTTTCTTTGTAACAATCCCTCCGAACATGGTAACTTGGAATTACGGCGCTATACCTAATGCTATGTTGTACAACTTTGTCGTAGTCATTTGTCCAACGACTTTGTTTAAGGTGACCTATACATGTTATGTACATGCATGTGTGTTTGCGTTAAAACATTTAAAATGGCACGTAATACTGAAATATTTAGCTCTGTTACTGGCCATCTCTGGAGATAATATCATATACTCTAATCTCTACTGCATGACTTCTAGAAAATGGTACAATTACTGCACTTTTTGCCGCAAGTGTTATGATATGCTTCATGCTTTGCTGGCCAATACCACAGGTGGCAGCACTGTGCAGTTTGGTTTCCCGATGTCAACATATCTGCGACAGTGTGGCTGTCAACTTGGGAGAAATGCCAGGATGTTGGCATCTCAGGCACCAGATCGACTGGCCAATCACAGGAAGGTAGGTTTGTTCGTTTTGCAATCAAATAACATATTATTAATCCTGATCACTGGCTTTTAATGGGCATGAGTTGTGTGGAACATCAAATTAATATAATAACGATATATTGTTTTTATTGTATTCAATTGCATGCCTCTTGTTTATTACATAGTTCATTATTTAAAAATGATGATAAGCAGAACTTTTTACAAGTGTGTTAGTCTGAGTGGCTTTTCATTTCCATTTTCTCAAAAGTCAATATACCCAACCTGATATACCTGTACTTATTTATCTCCTAACTGACACCTTTTGATTTCTTTTAATGTCTGGCATTTTAATTGTGTGGTCTGTGTTGGTTGGAACAATTGAATCGCCTCAATCGGGCAAATCAAGGATGGAATCATTCTACTCCAATTCCAATGAGTACCTGGCTCGAGACAGGGGTGGATATGTGTGAGTGAGTAATTTTAATGTGGCTGAATGCTTCCCAGAGAAGCCAAAGTAGTGTTTAGATGAATACAACTGCTGGGGTAGAGTCACGTGGGCATTCCGATTCTGACCTAAACCTACAATTAACCCACCTGCTGTATCTGTTCTGCTGGTCAGCTGCCGGACCGGTCCATCTACTGGAGAGCCTTGCTGCAGGAGATCCTGTGTGACGTCACAGGTGTGGCCAGAGATGATTGGCAGGCGAGAAATGACTGGCAGGTGGGGAAGATTGCGTCCAAGTGTCACACATTCACGGAGTATGTCCGCAAGGCACTTCAGAAGCTGCGACTCACACATGTTGAGGTACGGGTGGACTGGTCATGTGATCAGTCATGTTGTGACCCCCCACAGTAGTGGGTGTTGTGACCCCCCACAGTAGTAGGTGTTGTGACCCCCCACAGTAGTGGGTGTTGTGACCCCCCACAGTAGTAGGTGTTGTGACCCCCCACAGTAGTAGGTGTTGTGACCCCCCACAGTAGTGGGTGTTGTGACCCCCCACAGTAGTGGGTGTTGTGACCCCCCACAGTAGGTGATGTTAGGGTCATGAGGTTTAAAATGACATCTCATTTGTTGACATCAGCAGTTTTTTATTACTATAATTGAAGCAACATTTTAAAAAGCATCGTTTGTTGCTGCATTCCACTCAGCTGTGTGATTAAAGACCTGGTGTGGCTTGTGTGCGTGAGTTGTCATGTAAAGAGATTATTGTGGTCTTCAGGACTCGGTTGCATTGTAGATGAGAACTTATAATTTATTAAGAGGGAGTGAAATGCTTTGCCCTGTCATAAGAACATTCCATTTACAGGATGTGTGACCATGATTTGATGAGCACTGAACCACGGTATATTGTAAATAAGTTTTGAAACTTGGCCATCTTTGGTAGTGGGCATCACCATTACTCTCTAACATTTGGTTGAGTCGTACTGTCTGATCAACGTTAATTTCCAATTATTTCCAATTTACTCATTAATACACTGTACATATTTCTGCACAAAAACAAAGATATGGTGGCCTATTAAATTGTTTTTTTCAAACATGCATATAAATTATTTATGTGTACAGTCACATCCCTGTACATGTGACGTCTCCTCTCTGCAGCTGTCAGACGAAGCGATAGAGCAGTACGAGAGCACACACAGAGAGCAGGAGCACAAGATGAGAGCCTTCTTCCAGCTCAAGGCCCTCCTGGCTCCATGCATCGAGGCTCTCGTTCTACTCGATCGACTCCTCTACCTCCTCGAGCAGGTCAGTGGTGCCCTCTGGTGTAAGCCACATATACCCACAGCCCATTGGTTGATGGTGTCCCGATTTTCTCAGTTTTAATTTTGGACCATCTGTACAATCAGTTTAACAGTTATATTATATCCTTATTTATTATTTTTACTATTAAAGTTATTTGATAATATATTACTTGAATGATTTTTTGCGCATATACGTTTTAGGTTTACTACCGTTATATTTAATTGAATTTTAACTGTTTAATTCCATTTATGACTATTTGTTGTTTTGTTTTAAAATTATGTAACTGAATATTTTAATGTTCTAAACATTTGGCTGTGGATTTAGTATTATTGTACTGTAAAGTGCCATACAGCAGTGTTTGATTGTCGCTATATAAATAAAATTATCGTATTTTATTACTATCATCCTTCTCCTTCACATGAAATTCTGTAGAAAGTTGTATAATTCTCTGACATTTTGCACTGGTTACCATCCTTCATTGTTCCTTTTCAATGTCAGTCATAAAACAATGTACTGTGTATACGCTAGTCTTTGTCAGGAATCTGCCGAGCGTAACAGGAATTGTTCTGTTCAACTGATACTGTTTGTGCTTCAGTTTTATATTTGTGAAATGGACACAACATTTATGTAATTTATCGTATTCATCCCATTTGAAGTTGACACACACAGATACCAAACCTTCTCATATACAAAACAAGGCCCAGTGATTACCACAGTTGTAGGGAATGAGCAAATTATTTCTAGTTGTATTTTTTTGGTGTTTTACATTTTAGAACATGACAACTGTCCACCTCGTCCAGCTGTTTGACCCCATCACATCCCCCCGTTGCTATGCCCTCGTAGCCCTTAAATGATGTCACTCGGGGAGGAGGGAGAGACGAAGGAAGAAAACAGGAGCTGCATCTGACGACAAACTATTTGAACACGTAACAAAACTGAACAAGATTGTCATCCAAAGCAAAGAATCCAGATTTTGCACAAGGAAACCATTTTGTTTTAGAGTTCAGAAATGTGTATTACTGTGAGAATAATTCTTCCTGATGTCCAATTAGCAGTTTTACCAGTATAACAACTAGTGCCTTAAGTTTGAAGAAAATATTTATATAAATAATACCACCTTAACAGAAACACACATATAAACATTAGCTTCATAAATATCTGGTTTTTAGAGTGAGAACCATAGCCAGTAAACTGGATAACTCTGACATGACACCAACACAACTATTTGACTCGGACAATTTGATTCAGTTGGGTACAAAATATTTATTTGCAGCTACTACAAAGTACAAAGCTATCCACTAGACATGCTGTAAAGGTTTTTTGTAAAAGAAAATATACAAGCATATGCATGCTAATTCAACACTTGCTACAGATAAGCCTGATAAAATATATTGTCTATTACATCTATCGAAGCATAAATCTGATTATGTGACTAGATCAATATATCCTGGTGTGATTGGAAGAGATGACTGTGCACCTTAGCATGGTCCAACAAAAGACAACATAAAGTATATTGATTGAGTTATTACCAGAAATTGCGGGATGAAATAAAGTATTATTGTGGAGTGAACACATCATTAACACACATTAGTGCTGCTGGTTGATGGGTCATGTCTCAATAATTGTGTCACAGCTGTCGACTGGTGTTGGCAGCCATTTTGGATTGTTTACAATGTTAAGATCCGCACCATGTATTGGTGGAAATGGGTAAACGTTTGAACCAATACTGCACAAACTATGTGCATCTCAGACTTGGCAAACTCAAGAGACCAGATGAATTGAAATGTTGTTGTGAAACTTATTTCTATCCACTGTTTAGAGAACAACCCGGTCTTACAGGCTTTGTTCAGAAGCAAGTGGTTTTCACTACACATGCCAATAAATAAGCATAACCTTTCTGAAGGTTACTGTATATAATAAAATAAAAGTCTCAAAAAACATTCTTAACCAACTATTACTGTGCAGTATTAATAGCACGTATAGCAATTTTGCGCAGTTACCTGTGAGTATAAGCAGCAATGAATAAATATCATCGCATCTATAATAACAACTAGGCAGTCATATTGCTCATCACTATGCAGTAACACAGTTGTTGGGAACTCCAACACACCAGTCCAACACACCAGTCCAACACAGTTCATGAACACACCATCATGACACACAATCATACAACACACATACCTCAATAGCACATGCACGCACGCACGCACCCATGCATACACACACACACACACACACACACACACACACACAGGTACTTAAATACCATACATACATTTGCTAGGGACAAATAATTCATCTTGAACACATCACATCAACACACCCCGCGAACTTATGTCTGTACACGTTAGCATCAAGTGGCCCCCGTAGTATCCTTTTAACTGTTTGACCAGAATGACATTTCAAATGTATCCCTAAACTTGATATTTTCACCAATACACCAATACTGTTTCACGTATTAGACTGAAATAAATCCATAACTATAATATCACTAACATCACAAAGAAATGCAGCCTCAGTCACACAACAACACGATTTATCACAAACTTCCGATATCCGGGAATCGTTGGAGCCTGGGTGATACGATCGAGTCCTTATACAAGACGGGGTCAGCCCTGAACTCTACCGTCTTCAACGGCATCATGCCGTAGATCCCCGTGAACTTGTTGATGCACTCTGACCTCTCGACCATGTGTGTCAAGTCAGCGGATAGCATGCTGAGGCCTTGACATTCAGGGCATTTGAACTTCTGGCGGGGTGCAATCTTGATGGGGGCCTTACTGGTGGCGTTGGCAATGAGGAAGTTCATGGCTAGGTCCTCACAGTTCATGTGATCGTCCACCCAGGACTTGATGTCACCCGGCAGCAGGTTGGTGTACACGTAGCTGTAGTACTGTAGGACATAAAACTACAAGTTAACATTTGATGTCACCCGGCAGAAGGTTGGTGTACATGTAGCTGTAGTACTGTAGGACACAAAACTACATGTTAACATTTGATGTCACGAGGCAGTAGGTTGGTGTACACATAGCTGTAGTACTGTAGGACACAAAACTACATGTTAACATTTGATGTCACCCATCAGAAGGTTGGTGTACACATAGCTGTAGTACTGTAGGACACAAAACTACATGTTAACATTTGATGTCACCCGGCAGTAGGTTGGTGTACACGTAGCTGTAGTACTGTAGGACACAAAACTATACGTTAACATTTGATGTCACCTGGCAGAAGGTTAGTGTACACATAGCTGTAGTACTGTAGGACACAAAACTACATGTTAACATTTGATGTCACCCGGCAGAAGGTTGGTGTACACATAGCTGTAGTACTGTAGAACATAAAACTACAAGTTAACATTTGATGTCACCCGGCAGAAGGTTGGTGTACACGTAGCTGTAGTACTGTAGGACACAAAACTACATGTTAACATTTGATGTCACGAGGCAGTAGGTTGGTGTACACATAGCTGTAGTACTGTAGGACACAAAACTACATGTTAACATTTGATGTCACCCATCAGAAGGTTGGTGTACACGTAGCTGTAGTACTGTAGGACACAAAACTACATGTTAACATTTGATGTCACCCGGCAGTAGGTTGGTGTACACGTAGCTGTAGTACTGTAGGACACAAAACTATACGTTAACATTTGATGTCACCCGGCAGAAGGTTAATGTACACATAGCTGTAGTACTGTAGGACACAAAACTACATGTTAACATTTGATGTCACCCGGCAGAAGGTTGGTGTACACGTAGCTGTAGTACTGTAGGACACAAAACTACATGTTAACATTTGATGTCACCTGGCTGTAGGTTGGTGTACACGTAACTGTAGTACTGTAGGACACAAAACTACATGTTAACATTTGATGTCACCCGGCAGAAGGTTGGTGTACACATAGCTGTAGTACTGTAGGACACAAAACTACATGTTAACATTTGATGTCACCTGGCTGTAGGTTGGTGTACACGTAACTGTAGTACTGTAGGACACAAAACTACATGTTAACATTTGATGTCACCCGGCTGTAGGTTGGTGTACACGTAGCTGTAGTACTGTAGGACACAAAACTACATGTTAACATTTGATGTCACCCGGCAGAAGGTTGGTGTACACGTAGCTGTAGTACTGTATGACACAAAACTATATGTTAACATTTGATGTCACCCATCAGAAGGTTGGTGTACACGTAGCTGTAGTACTGTAGGACACAACATATCTGCCACACAAAAACAGACATGGGGGAGGCAAATGTGCAAGATCTCTTACAGTCCATCAGCCACAGCCTGTCACCATAACTTGACCACTGAAGGACTTGATGACAACTCTATTGTAAGTCAGTAATGTGACAGGCTGCAGCTTGTGGTATTTGTGACAAATATGAATCATTACTTTGCAAACAATACAGGGCTTAAAATTATAATAATTACACAGGGAGCGAGGGGGAAAGAGAGAGGAAACAATGGGGGTGTGGGAGAGAGAGGGGAGTGAAAGAGTGTGAGAGAGAGCAAGACAGAGAGATAGATGGTTCACCTTGTGGTGGAAGGCTGCTCCCGTGAGCACAAGTGAGATGGCACTGGTCCATTCCGACTCGTACTTCCACTTGGCTGTCACATTGTCCCACAGATGGAGGCGGGAAGGAAAGCCCACCAGGCGGTCAGGAAACTCCCGCCACACCTAGTGACACAAACACACACCTGTAACTAGTACTCCAGAAAAGTGTCTAAGTAAAAGTAAACTCAAAAAACTACTTAAGTAATAGTAGAAGTACCCCCGAAAAAAACTACTTAAGTAAAAGTACAAAACTAGTCAGCTAGTGCCAATATATATATATATATATATATATATATATATATATATACACACACACTATGTATATGTGTATATATATATATATATATATAATTTACATTATTTAAACATTATACTTTTTTATACAAGATCAGATCAGCTTTATTGCCATTTGTTTTCATTGCAGTTACAATAAAACGTTGGAAAGCGTTGTAATGTTGGGTCGTGGTACAAGTATGTTCACATGACAATACACTCGCATGCACCAAATGATTATGATAAAATATACTACCAATAACACTTTCAATTAAATAAATAAGAGCAATCACATACAATAGGTCCGAATAAAAAAATATATATCATCAATCAATAATAGTTCATATGATCTAGTATAAATATTAAATGTAAACTGTGGAATAATATAATAATTATGATCAGGGGTACATACTAAAAACAGTAGAATGTGTCTACTGCAGATGGGAAAAAATCATTTGTGTTTGACTTGTTTTGACAGGGCTTGTACAGCTACAGGGAGAAAAGCTACTACTAAACCTGTTGATCCTGGTTTTAATGGATCTGACCCAGCATCTAGACTGAAGGGGATCAAGTAGTTCATGGGCAGGATGGGATGAATCGTGAGAGACGAGAATGGTTCTCCCTAACAGGCGCTGCTGACACAATGATTCAAGACTGGGAAATACAATTATTATACATTGCGATACAATGCATAATTTAAGCCTAGCTCTATACCCATCTCTCCTAATTAGATACAACCGATTTATTCGATTTCCAAAGAAGATGTATCAATGAATCTTGATTGCAATTTGCAAGCCATTGACTTGAGGCCTGGCTGAAGCGCTAACTTGCTATGCCAGGAGGTAAATGTGACTGATCATTGATGTTAGCACAAAACAAACAATGCCTTGCTCCATATTGTTTAATTGACATTAATCCAACAAACTCTTCCTAGCTTTCAACAAACGATGTGCCAGTTATTCAATAGATGGGCATAACACGGTTGACTTGTTCGGAAACTCCTGTATTAAACACATTTTTAAACATCCAGTGGGTATCAGATCAGCCAGGCACCATATAAAACAATTACTGAACAAGTTTATTCTTGTGTCTGTCTGTATTTAAGACCACCGTCCCAGCACATCAGAAACTGTGCAACACCGGGCCCAGCTACCATTGCCTACCAACACATTACCTTCTCACGGTGTTCTCGCTGAACCTGATATCGCAAGATATCTGATCTGGGATATCTCAGTGTTACAGTGCTACCTGATATGTGCTACTTGTGTTCATAGCTCACCTAATATCTCATGATATCTCACCTGATATCCAAACTCGAGTTCGTCAGTTGTCAACATGAGGATGTCATCATCTAGAGCGAGAATTGCCTCCGTCTCAATCGCGTCATACGGATAGAACCTGTCACAGACACAGATCACCACAATGTTGACAAAATTTGAAATATAATTTTTTAAGTATTCTAATAATTATAGCATGGTGTAGATTTACTAGATCAAAAATTTGTTAATTTAAGCACAAAACTCATTGGTACTGGACCAAACCTTTCACATACACTTACGGCTACATAAAGCTAACATTCCATTTATATAGAAGCCACTGGACACCGCTGCATGTAGAGATGTCACTTACGGCTACATAAAGCTAACATTCCATTTGTACAGAAGCCACTGGACACCGCTGCAGTAGAGATGTCACTTACGGCTACATAAAGGTAACATTCCATTTGTATAGAAGCCACTGGACACCGCTGCAGTAGAGATGTCACTTACGGCTACGTAAAGCTAACATTCCATTTGTATAGAAGCCACTGGACACCGCTGCAGTAGAGATGTCACTTACGGCTACATAAAGGTAACATTCCATTTGTATAGAAGCCACTGGACACCGCTGCAGTAGAGATGTCACTTACGGCTACATAAAGGTAACATTCCATTTGTATAGAAGCCACTGGACACCGCTGCAGTAGTGATGTCACTTACGGCTACATAAAGATAACATTCCATTTGTACAGAAGCCACTGGACACCGCTGCAGTAGAGATGTCACTTACGGCTACATAAAGGTAACATTCCATTTGTACAGAAGCCACTGGACACCGCTGCAGTAGAGATGTCACTTACGGCTACATAAAGGTAACATTCCATTTGTACAGAAGCCACTGGACACCGCTGCAGTAGAGATGTCACTTACGGCTACATAAAAGTAACATTCCATTTGTACAGAAGCCACTGGACACCGCTGCAGTAGAGATGTCACTTACGGCTAGATAAAGCTAACATTCCATTTGTACAGAAGCCACTGGACACCGCTGCAGTAGAGATGTCACTTACGGCTACATAAAGGTAACATTCCATTTGTACAGAAGCCACTGGACACCGCTGCAGTAGAGATGTCACTTACGGCTACATAAAGGTAACATTCCATTTGTATAGAAGCCACTGGACACCGCTGCAGTAGAGATGTCACTTACGGTTACGTAAAGCTAACATTCCATTTGTATAGAAGCCACTGGACACCGCTGCAGTAGAGATGTCACTTACGGTTACGTAAAGCTAACATTCCATTTGTATAGAAGCCACTGGACACCGCTGCAGTAGAGATGTCACTTACGGCTACATAAAGGTAACATTCCATTTGTATAGAAGCCACTGGACACCGCTGCAGTAGAGATGTCACTTACGGCTACATAAAGGTAACATTCCATTTGTATAGAAGCCACTGGACACCGCTGCAGTAGAGATGTCACTTATGGCTACATAAAGCTAACATTCCATTTGTATAGAAGCCACTGGACACCGCTGCAGTAGAGATGTCACTTATGGCTACATAAAGCTAACATTCCATTTGTATAGAAGCCACTGGACACTGCTGCAGTAGAGATGTCACTTACGGCTACATAAAGGTAACATTCCATTTGTATAGAAGCCACTGGACACCGCTGCAGTAGAGATGTCACTTACGGCTACATAAAGCTAACATTCCATTTGTACAGAAACCACTGGACACCGCTGCAGTAGAGATGTCACTTACAGCTACATAAAGCTAACATTCCATTTGTACAGAAACCACTGGACACCGCTGCAGTAGAGATGTCACTTACGGCTACATAAAGCTAACATTCCATTTGTACAGAAGCCACTGGACACTGCTGCAGTAGAGATGTCACTTATGGCTACATAAAGCTAACATTCCATTTGTACAGAAGCCACTGGACACTGCTGCAGTAGAGATGTCACTTACGGCTACATAAAGCTAACATTCCATTTGTACAGAAGCCACTGGACACCGCTGCAGTAGAGATGTCACTTATGGCTACATAAAGCTAACATTCCATTTGTACAGAAGCCACTGGACACTGCTGCAGTAGAGATGTCACTTACGGCTACATAAAGGTAACATTCCATTTGTATAGAAGCCACTGGACACCGCTGCAGTAGAGATGTCACTTACGGCTACATAAAGCTAACATTCCATTTGTACAGAAACCACTGGACACCGCTGCAGTAGAGATGTCACTTACGGCTACATAAAGCTAACATTCCATTTGTACAGAAACCACTGGACACCGCTGCATGTAGAGATGTCACTTACGGCTACATAAAGCTAACATTCCATTTGTACAGAAACCACTGGACACCGCTGCATGTAGAGATGTCACTTACGGCTACATAAAGCTAACATTCCATTTGTACAGAAACCACTGGACACCGCTGCAGTAGAGATGTCACTTACGGCTACATAAAGCTAACATTCCATTTGTACAGAAACCACTGGACACCGCTGCAGTAGAGATGTCACTTACGGCTACATAAAGCTAACATTCCATTTGTACAGAAACCACTGGACACCGCTGCATGTAGAGATGTCACTTACAGCTACATAAAGCTAACATTCCATTTGTACAGAAACCACTGGACACCGCTGCATGTAGTGATGTCACTTACCGCTACATAAAGCTAACATTCCATTTATATAGAAGCCACTGGACACCGCTGCAGTAGTGATGTCACTTACAGCTACATAAAGCTAACATTCCATTTGTACAGAAACCACTGGACACCGCTGCATGTAGAGATGTCACTTACAGGACATATTTATCTGACATCTCTGTGGAATTGATTCAATCACTACATGTGGGTGATCTGGTTTTCTGCATCCAAACATGTGGAATCACTCCTACTGACTTACTGCATGCAAAGGCTGTTTCAACACATTTGGAATCGCAGCTTAACACAACCACGGTCAGAACAGGGACTTTATAGATGTTTGTCTTGTAAGGATGTTCTTTACGTCATTAATATGAGAATCCACAGCACTGGTAATTATTAATTATTAATTTTAAATGAACAGCATAATACAGAATATACAATAAAATGTTAATTAAAATAAATGTATTCACGTACTAGCATTAAATAAAACAACATGACAATTGCGATCTCAGTAGCATCTCACCTGTTGCTGAGTTTGTTCTGTCGAGTCTGAATCACCTTCAGGGGTTTGCTGATTTTGGGCCAAACAGATGCTGAAAAATAAACAACACAAACGGTAGAACACTTTATATTTTAAAAACACTGAGGCAGTTACAACTGGTTAACAAAACTTGTGTTAACAAAACTTAGGGAGGAAATGTGTTAACAAAACTTGAGGCAGTACAGGCTGAACAAACCTTGAGGAAATGGGTTAACAAACATTACAATAGTAAATGGTTAATAAACCTCGATGAAGAAATGGGATAACAAACTTAACATGCATTGAGGCAGTAATGGTTAACATGCCTTGAGGAAGAAATGGGTTCATAGACAATGAGGCAGTAAAGGGATAACCAATTTTGATGAGGAAATGGGTTAACAAATATTGAGGCTCTGTAGGGTTAATACGTCTTGAGAAGGAAATATGTTAACAAACATTGAAGTAAATGTTTAACAGATATTATAGAGGAAATGGGTTAACAGATATTGAGACCATAAAGGGTTAACTGACCTTGAGGCGGTGTCTTCGCCTGGTTGTTCCACACCACGAGGACTTTAGCGAGACTGGGTGCTAGCGCCACCTGCTGGATGACGCGGAAGAGAGACTCGAGACGGTCGTAGGTGAGGATGACAGCGGTGAAGCCGTCGGTGCGAGGCGGCATGAGGGGAAGGAACAGAGGGTTCTGTACCGACATCTGAAACAACCACAATGTCCATAAATCCACTTCTGTAACGGTTCAACTCATCCTGTACACGCAACTCTGATGTCCAAATATCCACAGTCAGTTTTAATAAAAGCATGCATTTGTTTAAATTGTCAGAAGAATAGATTTGATCGTTACATCAAAGCCAAAGCTGACCATTGTTTACTAACAACATTACTAACAACACATGAAACAGCATAAAAAACAGTTACATTAACACTAAAAGAAGTACTTTTTAACAAATGACATTTCTTTGCCATAGGCAACTGATACCACCATTACTGTTTACCATATTAGGGGGATTGTTCCATTCTTCGTACGTGCGGGCGACGTAAGGAAAGACACGATCATTGATGATCTGAAGAGTTGTTAGCGTAATTGAACGCATCGACGAGAAATAGTTGTGCCACAGGAATGCCACCTGGCGGCGCATCTCGGCAGCTTGATCAGGCAAAATATGACTGAGAACAGTCATCACTGAGGCGAGATTGTCTTCCTCGACTAACACAGCAGCTCTGTAACAATGTGGTCACGCATGACAAGATGTGTGGAATGGATGACAGTGGTAGAAATCATTATAGGACAGACTGTATATGAATTATGAAAATGGTACAGCTTTAAAATGATTGCCACCGACTATGATATTGTAGACAGAAAATTGTCAACAATGACTTTCCCATCAGAATTTTACACCACGTATGACATCGGTGTACTTTCTTAGGTAATATGGCAGCACCTTTTATAAGAATGTATTGTAATTCTTGCATAATGGACTAATAGTCATATGCAGTTGATAAATGATTGACCACACATATTTTCAAACACTTTCCAACAACCACTGAATCATTTCGCCAAATTGCACCAACAGCATAGATTATTGTGATGGAATTAGTGTAATGTATTTTGAAATTCTCCTACGAATTCCAGCCAGATTCAGCTTCAGGGTAGACTTTCATTACGAGTCTAATATCTACATTAAATAATCCCCTGACCTTCACTCATTTATATGTCATCCCTAACATACAGAAACAACATTTTTATTAAAATCCTCTTAATCATTTGATGTTATGTATGCTAAAACAATTCTGCGACATAAACACTACACCATAGAATTCAGAGTTTGAGGCAAACGTTACCGTTTCCAGTCGATCACCTCTGAGAAGGGAAGCACATAACTGTCTGCAACGATGACTGGAATGCATCCTGCCATGAGAGCATCGACGAGGGCAGTTTGACCGAGTCGGACTCCTCTCACCACCAGACAGAAGACCGAGTCCTGGTAACAATAACTTTATTTATATACTAAAATAAAAAGTAATATATTAATAGTGTAATATTAATTAGTGTATTTCTGTACCAGTCGTGTGCCTAGTAGGAAGTGTATAGTGTATACAGTAGACAGTGAAGCAAGCAATGTCACACTTAGTCACTTCCAACACGTGCATAGTTAATGTGAATAATCGGCTTAAGGCAGAACCTACATCTGACAGTCAGTCATATGTAAATAAATATAGATATATAGATATATAGATATATAGATATATATATATATAGATATATATACAAATATGTGTGTGTGTATATTTATATATATTTATTATTTATAAAGCGCAATATCCAAATATGCTCAAACTACTGTACAATACAATTTAAAGCTATTTATGATGTGTTAAAACTAATATTAATAATAATAAATACATCTGTAAAATTAAGTTTCAGATATAAAATGTAGGAACGTTAAATGTTAAATATGTATGTATATATGTATGTGTGTATGTGTGTATGTATGTATGTGTATATGTGTATGTGTGTATGTGTGTATGTATGTATGCATGTATGCATGTATGCATGTATGCATGTATGCATGTATGTATATCATCTCAAGTAATAAAGTAACAAAGCACCCATTAACAGTACCTGCAGAATCTGTGGATAGAAATATTGCGTCCTGCCCTTGCATCGAACCGATACATTTTTACTAGTTTCAGCATTGATACACTCTTCAAGCAGGAGAAAGCGACTGTCTTTTGAAGCAACATGTGACAGTTCTTGTCGATACTCGATGTGAAGTCCAATCTGTGCCGACACCAGACGCCAGTGGAGCTTGTTGCTATGGAAACAAAACAATCACTGAGTGGCATGGTGTCCCATTTTACAACACGTCAGATTGCACACTGATACAACAGAAAAATGTAACAACCATTGCTAAGTCGTATAAAAAGTACCACAGAAACACCACTAAATCAGCATGCAGCTGGTAACTTGGTAAGAGAAATAATAGTAGAAATTATGAAAATAACCGATACATCCGAGACATAATTTAGAATATCCCAAACTCACTGTTCGCTATCTCATTCTAAAACTTTGTAAACTAGTAATGTGTTTATCTGGTTATTTCATCTGATTCTGCATTCACAAGTAGATCTTACTAGTCCTTCAGTCCTGGGGAGCTCAGTTCTGCAGTCTGTGGGTTAAAGACGGGGATTGCGACGTCGTATGTCTGTCTGTAGGTCCACGTAGAAAATCCTCCCCCCGCCAGCATTGCCTTGTCTCGCGCCACGTCCAGAGTTGTGTTGTAGTCGGGCATACTGCCCGGTAACATGTTGAAGAGTAGGTGGTTGGTGCCTTCATTCCAACTGAAACATGTCAACAGTAACACTTAGTTGCACATCAATTTGTTTTACATTACAAAGTTCAAACTTTCTAATCTAAATGGCAACAAAAGAATAAAAATGTTGGCCGAAATCCGTTTAGCAGTTCTGACCCTGGATCGAAACTACAGCATAAAAACTTCAAAATAATCAGCCAATTCTAAGCCGGTGTGGTGGAAAGTTGCCAGAAAATGTATTCATTTGACATGTGAACCGTAAAGATCCCAAAGTCAAAACATGTACTTACTGTGGCAGTGCGGCGAGAATCCTTGATACTTCTTCAAGTCGGATGTTGTTCTGATTGAGAAAGTCAACTGGTGGCAGAAAGAGACACGCCTTGTCAGGGTCAGTAGTGTAGTAAATACTGTCCATCACTGTCTGTCGAATCTCACTGAACTCCTGTGACATTGGCAAGGTTATCAAGATGCCTCGCTCATCCACAAATCTCATTGTCGGGTAGACGTAAACAGATATTCGACTGTCGTCATTATATCCGCAGTGGTATACATCAAAACATGTATGGTAAAGACAGCTCTGGTCGGCCAGTTTTGGTCTGTGACTTTCTTTTCCAAGTTTGACTTCTTTGATGCTTTCAGTGTTGTACGAACTGCTCAGGTTGTGATCGCTGTGGTCGTTTAAGTTGGGCGGCCAGAACTGAAGGGCAGCGGTGACAAACAAACCTACGAGGATGACAAGCAACAAGACAGCATAGCACTGAGGGTGTTTCAACACAAAGTGTGCTCGTTTGTGGTAAACTTTGCCACTTCCAAGCAACATGTTGACACTTCCAGTCTTTGCCTTAGCTAGGTGCAACGGATCTTGCTGCTAGTGAATCCACAGTAGCATATCGGGTGAAAGAGGACCTGAAAACAAAGTGCACCACCATGTATGGATTTTACAGTCTCGTAGGAATCGGATGTCCAAAGTGAGATAGTGATTGATTTGACTTTATTTGGGGGTGTGTGAAATTAACAAATCTTGGGTTACAAATTTTTAGACACATGTAAGACCCCAAATCCAAGATGGCCGCCTTCACTCATGGAAAATACAGAAAATGGCATATCTCTGGCACTACTTGACCAACTTCAATGATTTTAAGTCGATTGGAGGTCAAAGTCATGCAGTAAGGTCAAAACAAAGGTGAACATATGATGAACATTCAATAGAATCAAATTATAAAATTAGTTCATGTCCATTTTTTTAATTACAGCATAACACTAGAATAAAAACGTACAAACACCAAGGATGCACATGTATGTATATACAGACGTTCAGGTTCAAGGTCAACATCTGAATACAAATAAGCAAATAGAAGCAATTACCAATAATGAACTGCACTGCATGTCAAGTAACAAAAAAAACACTTGAAATTCGCATTCACGTAAGCACATGATCTTGTACGATGTCGTTCCTAAATAGGCTGTTTTACTTCTATTTATCCATTTGATGCTTTTGAAATAAACTCCCAAGTCATGTTCGTTGTTGAAGATATATCATGCTAACTGTTTACCGACATTAGTGCAACATAATCCACGTATTTAGCAATGTCTTGTACCAGCAACCCGCTCGACCAGGCTTATTTACAGTTAGCGAGTGCACACTGCACGTGCATTCACAGCTTCAAGCTAATCAGGAGCTCACTATCAACCACACCCCCATCTCGAGTGACATTTGTTTACAGCCAGGCCTCTCTAGTAAGCGCTGCTATTGGCTAAATTTGACGTCAGTGGGGAATCCCACTAACAGATTCCGAAAGAAGGCTTTCTGAGCTTTCTTATAGTATCAAATATTTCTGTTGGGAGTGCGATTTATCAGATCTATTAAAAAAAATTAATGTGTGAAATGTTGCGTTGCTTTTCTAAAAAGGATATAAATTGTACAATATAATGTAAATTATAAATAAGCATTGCCAATTGACAGAAAAGATATTAAAGTATACTTTGGTGACAAAAAGTCAAAATCATCTAACATAATTTTGCAATGTTTATATGGTGTTTTCTCGAATTCAAGTTCACTGACATACGACTCATTTCATTAGAATGCGTCACATACGTCCTTTTAACTATCCGAAATGGAACCAAGGGTTGTCAAATACACAAGTCTATTTGGGATATACCTAACTTGTGTCGATAATACTAATAGCGAATTTACGTCTCATACAAGGATGATCGTACATGCTTAAAAGAAGTGCTAATTACAGGCACCTGTCACCCTAGACTCAATCAAGTCAACTGACAAGTGCTGTCGCTGTCACTGTCAGATTCCAGTGACCAGTCTGAGCCTGAGGTCTCACTGTCAGTCGGGCAGAGATGCATTTAGTCTCTGTTTTAAACGAAGTTAATGTAATTCCATAGTAGCAGTATTAGCATGTGAATGTACTAAATGTTGGTACAATACACTATAACTGTTGACTTACAAACAGTTATTACTTCCACTCTCTGCCCAAATGCACAAGTCAAATTTCACACTTCCGACACGACGTCCATGTTTATAAGATCCCGCAGCAAAAAACATAAATAAAACGCAAATAAGCAATCCTGCGTTGTAGTCGTTTCAAACAAATAATCAATGATGGAGCGATATTGAGAAAAATGCTATTAGTTATTCCATATTTTATACTGCTATGTAAGTAATGTAAATAAATACACATATCACCAAGTTAAAATGCAGTGTTATTTCGGGGGACCGCTTATTATTTTTATAATTCACCATTTCACACAAATTATATTATTGTTTTATATGGTTTACATATGCTAATTAATAAAATATGTATGACATGAACGACCGCCATGGTTCACTTGCTACAATGTTAGTTGCGTGTGTACGCACTTTTATCAGATGTTTGCGGTTGGTTGAACGAAAAGCTCTTCATGTGCAGCACCGGATAGTTCACAAGGGAGCGCCTTGATTGCGCCGGTGACAAGCGTTGGTTGGCCGGCGGGTAGAAAACATGACATCTGACAGCGTATTGTTTGGAGCGTGCGTGTGATTGTAAATATGCGACAACAAGACTATAAAATCATTTGCTGTGTTGAAGCGAAGGATTAGCTGCCACTATGCCGGGCATGGTGATGTTTGGCCGGCGCTGGAGCGTTGGCTCGGATGATATGGTAGTGGCCGCAGTGTTCCTGGCGATTCTCCATCTTGTGTGGTAAGTCGCTTTCCGCCTAGCAGACGATATTTACCTAACTTTGTTATGACTGTGGCATCATTGGACCTGTCGGCAGAGTTAATTTGTGCACCATATTACATAACAACAAACACAAATGGACGAGTATATGCTAAAGGTTCATAAACACGTTGTATGCATCGTCTAAAATGATAGTCAATAAATAATAGGATTCGTAAATAATGACGTTGGGTAATTCGCGATATTTCCTGAGGCCGAGCCGAGCGGAAACACCCAATAAAAACAATATTGAGGTCATTGCATATCAGGTAGGGCCTGTGGGAATGTCCGAGTCTGCATGGTTCATGCAAGTACAATTAAGAAGCACTTGTTCACTGCCACTGGTCATGTGAATGGCAAATAATAAATTAATTTTGAATCTAAAAATGATCTATTAAATTATATTTTAAAAAACCTGTACATTTTAATAGAACTTTGGTTTTACATATAAATTTAAAAGGGCTAGCATGAAAGTGTAAACAAGGATTTGTTCTGTTGAACACATGTCGGTATACCTCCATGTCCAGTTTGTATATGCATTTTAGTTGTACATATAAAATCTTGTTCTATACTGAAATCGCAATAAATTGCATGACCTATCGTCCATCTGTAAATGAATAGGCCTACATAACATATATGCATGCCCTTCTGATATAGGCCTAAAAATTGCCTACTTTAAATTGTCTTATAAAATGATGGTATATGATACAAAGCTCAGCACTTTATTATCTTTTCCCGCGCAGTACACATGTGTTCCCGCTCTTTGCTCTGTCTGGTTCAACCGTCACTAACTGAAATCTATTAAATCACTCACTGCTTTTTATACAACAGTTGGCGTCACACTTGTTACTACTAACAATAAATATCTCATGTGCACCTCGTTTCCGACTGTGTTTTGAATGTAGGTGTGATCTAACAATGCTTAGGGGTGTGGAGTGATTCAGAGTAACGTTGAAATTAAAACAGCATGCATCACATATATGGAGGCAGGTGTGTGTGTTTGATGGGGCAATCGCATAGAAAAGTCCAATTTGTCACCAGTTCAAAGTGTTTCAGACTCTTATTTGCATATAGATTTGTGTCTGCTCAGGTTTCAATGCATGTGCAGTGCAATCATTTTGCTGTTCTTTCAAGCAGCAGAGGAATTATAGTTTGGTACCCCACATTGTCCACTCACAGGTGTGTAGAGGTTGACCAGTGTTTACCTGATGCCTTCATGGTTATTCACTCATCTTGAAATAGAACTGGTTCTAAAACTGTTATCAATAACAGCTGAACAGAAGGTCTTTGAAGAATATTTTTTTTACTGCTGTTTAGCCACATATAATTTATACCTGACAAAGGACAGTTCACATTTGGCTATTTCAAATTAGGAAGGCGTTGTAAACTACCCTCATTTATAGTATTTAGAAACTAGAACAAATATGTTCAGGTTATTTAGCCCAAACTGTATTAAGTTAGCCCAGAATGGTGTTTTCAGTTTTAATTCATTCATATAAACTTGTCATATTGTAAACAAAGCAATAGTAACTCAAGTTGTTTATGTTATTGGAAATATTGTGGAGGAAGACACCCAATCAGGAATCTATTCAATCAGGAAGTACTTTTTAAGATTGACTTTTTACCACCCATCTGGCCACACAGTGGGACAAGTACAACAGAGTCAGAGAACTATGTGCTAAAGATTACACCATAGACTGATTCCTGCTTTTTTTATTTCCTGGCAAGATAACATACAATCTAATTAAAATAATGTTATGAATAAGTGTGGAATTTAAAAATTTTGTTAATGTAATGCCAGCACAATTACATTGTGTACATGGTGTGGATTCCACAAAAGATGGCTATACATAAACATAATTATATAAAATTGTGTGCTATGAATTCAGTGTTTAAAATGAAGGCCACTGAATAGATGGCCAACTACCTATTCAAGATGCAGTCATCAGTTCGGTTTGCATTCATTGTGATGCTCAATTTATTGTTATGAAGGACGTGACATTTTTCATTAGTACTTTCATTTAATTGCTGCACGAGTAGTCGAGTACTAATGGGTTAATGCAGACTGTAATGTTTTATATTGCTTTAATGTGTAGATCTAATCAATTGATAAATTAGGTTTGGTCTACTTAAATATTTAAAATTGAACTCAGGCGTATACTAATCAGTGCTTAAATGGAATATGGATCAATTCTTGAAGATGTTGTGTTTGTAATTATAATTATAGGGCCAATTCAAACTCAGCAGGGCCAGTCCCAAAAAATTCTGGGCCAGTTCAATGTTTTGCTAATTTCAAACGCTGGAGTTGGCATTGGTGACAGGCCTTTATGCAGGATACAGTGTCTGCCAGACCAGATGGTTTGTGGTCGACACATGCATCAGGGCTTTATACATATATTTTGCCAGTAACCTACATGCATACAACCAACATGTGTGTTATGTCCTGAAATGAACAAGAAACACATGTGACGTCCATTTTCAAAAGCATCAAATTGACAATACAGTGAATATGATTTCTGAAGATCTTTTTTGCCCATAATTTTTTACCCGTCCAGTGCACCAAAAATGGGTTTTACCCACCAAAATAAATGACTGGTGGACAGGTCTATAGTTCTCTACATAAAACTATGATTCGAGATTCCAGAAATAGCCATTCCTCGCTGTTAATTAGGTGATTTGAAGATGAGATGTAATTTCATTGTCTTCTCTGACCACTGGTGATTGACTAACCTGGTTAGTGTTATTGCCAGTCTGGACAGATGGTCAATAACATGGTCACTTTCCTGGTCACTGCCACTGGTCAGTTCCTACAGACAGATTACGTAATATGACAGTTGCAGATGTGCTTCCTTCCTGTTTGGAAGATGACAACTAAAGTGGTAGATGCAACTCAGTGTGTAAATGTGTGTCATAATGTTCATTTATGAAGTATTCATGTTGATGTCAAAGGAATAAATTTAAGGATCTTACAGGTTTTTTTCAGGAAATCAGTGTAACAGTGTGCTTACACAAGTCTCTGGGTTAAAATTAATTCAATTCAGTTTTGAAAATGCCTTCAATTGATTTTTGCCCAAGATTTGAATGTAAGTAAATATATTAGTTTGTGTGATGGCATTACATACTTTTTAATTGTCACACCAACAAACTAGCATGCCTTAGGGATACTAAGTAATTTGAAATAATGCACACTAAAAACCAAAATTGGCAAAGCCACCTTAAAGTGTAAAACTCTGTGGTCTGTGAGGTGGTTATGTCTTTGGACAGGTATTAACAATCCACAATGCATTGATCATTTTATAGATTTTACATCTCAATTTCCTTTTGGAAATAACTTTGTCTGCATGGACATCAAAAGTCCCGGCTGTGTTTATTTTTTTTTATCCACATTGTAAAATAAAATAACAAAATGTGCAGCATAGAGATACTTAAATAGTGCCGCTACACTTATGATTAGCTTTTGATTTGTCATGGCAACATATCACAACATATTTGCTAAATTGCCCAGTCAATGGTGAGTGTGTTGTTGGCTGAATGCACCAGCTGACTAACAATTGAAGGAATTGCCTTGAATATAGCCAATTACCTGGTGATTGTTGTAGTGTGATGAAGTTACTGAGCTGTGGTCAATGGGTGTGTAATGAATTGGTCACTTTCAGGCAGTGAAACTACTCAGAACTGACCAGTGTCCATACATAGATAGAGGCCACTGATCTCTGTGGGGTTTCTTTCATGTCTCCAGACAATGCACAGGTCATCCACTCAGGTGGTTTATCCATGGAGACAGCCTGTTCCCTGCAGCCTACATTATGACCTAGGCTAATGGGCTGCATTAATATTCCACATCGTCCTGACCAAGAGGCCAAAACACGGTGCCTGGGTGAGTGGGGTCAGATTTGTTGTGAATGACAAGTGACTGCTTTATAGGACGCTGAGAGGTGACCACCTCAGGTAGTTTAGTCTTCACCCATGTCTTCAGTCTCTACTATTATCTATATAATCAATGGTTTTCATTTTTCATATCCAAATTCAAGATATTAAATTTCTTTTTACCTCTACAGGCTTTCGTCTGAACATTTCACATTGACTTCTTCAGTATTAATGACGAATGACATCATCTTTTACATGGGGTAGCTCATAATTGCCCTTGTCTCTGTTCTTTGCTGTCTTTGTCTTTCTGATCCAGATGGCTTCCTTTAGTTGCCGGGTTCTTCTGTTTGGCTCTTTATCAAAGAATTTCGCTCCATCCCAGTCTATGGTGTGATTTTCAGTCGTTGCATGGTCTATTAGGGCGGATTTGTTGAAGTTACGCATCAATTGTTTATTACGAGCTACCCCACATGTACAATGATGTCATTAGTACTGTAGAAGTCACCGTGAAATGTTCAGACAAAAGCTTCTACAGGTAAAAAGAAATTTAAGATCTTGAATTTGAATATGAAAAATGAAAACCATTGGAAAAGAACTACCCTGAGAAATCAGTAATATTATCTATATGTGTTCTGCAGCACAGTGAACATCATTGTGTGGTGCACCTAGTATTTCAGCATAGCATTTCTGTTTTAGTCTATTATTTTTAGGATTGCTTTTAAAGTGCATTACCCAAAAGCCTGTTTGACATTAAAAGAAGACATTTATGTTTTAGTTATTGGCTTGTACAGCGAATGGTGCAACCAGATGTGATTCAGGGAATTTATAGTTTTTATCAGATAAATATGTTGGTCAATATGTTGCTGTCTAATATATTCCTGCCATATCTACACATTAGGGGTGGGAAATTTATTAACGCATCACTAATTAATTGATTAATAAAATATAACTTTTTTTGCCAATGATTTAATTATTAAACTAAAGTTATACGAGTCCTGGTTGGATACAATTTACTCACAAGATGGGTTGAGTCTGATAGAGCTGGTTCCACGGGGACTCAGGTCAGTATTAACTGGTTCACTGGCCAGACACTGGCCCGGTGTAAGGTGCCACTGAGTGTAATAACTGGGAAATTATTTATGATAGTGCTGGACGTATGTGACACGAGCATTATTCAATCAATACTCACTCCTCTAATGGTGTCTCCCCCCCCCCACCGCTGGTCCACAAGTGCAGTTACAATGAACCATGTCATCGTGTACCCATGAGAACTAATGTTCTCTATAAATTTAGCACAACAATATGTTACACGTCACTACATCAGGGCAAATTAGATTAAAGGACTGTTTTAAGCTACAGATAAAGCTGTCTGTTTTTAATGGTTTTGTGCATTTGCATGTGCATGTGTGTGTATATACATGTATACATTCTCCTTAATCGTGATCTCATCCTTGGAATTAAAAATAATATTTACTGTAATTTTGCTTGTGAAATGCTGCAGTGTGAGAGGCACACATCAGCATACAAAATGAGGCATCAGTGTGACTGTCGTCTGGCGGTGTAAATAATTAAGGCCTATATCATCTGTCCACCTTTGCTGAACTATAGCCTGTTTATCGTTAGAAGACTTGCCTTTACTGTGGGTACAGCTGTTGATGGAACAACATGAGTAGGTATCATTAATGTGCAGGCTACAGAGAGCTGGGTGTGGTCAGAGCTATTTACCAGGAATTGCACAAGGTATAGAAGGGAGACGAGTGTGTAGACAAGTTGGTGGGCAACCATTACAAGATTTATGGGCAATTCCAAAAAATGTCTTAACATATTTATATAACTTATTTCATTAAATTTGTTTTGTTATAAACAGTATTTGTAAATAAAAGTAAATAAAATATTGTATGTTTGGACAACCTTGCATTAGTTTGCACAGGAATGTTGTTCAGGATGGTAACCACACTAATAGCATAATAGTTTAGCTTTAGCAGTTGACACATAAAGAGATCTTTTTTTCTTTGAACCAGTGATGATGTATGTTTAAATGTCATCATGCTATCATTAGTTCAGTACATGTGCCCACTGGGGAAGATGGCCCTATCATGCCATTGGTTGTTGTTTTGTTTTTCTATTAATTTAATTAGTCTGTTGTAGGAATTCAGAGTGAAATGTTGATAGCAACTGAATTTAGTCATTGACATTTCCATTCAAGGTGGGCCCCCCCCCACATTAGACCCATGACATTCTTAGTATTTCCTGATGAACATGGAAAAAAGCAAACGGTCGACAAATTGAAATTAATATGAATGACTGTAGCTTGAGTTGCTGATTATGATGACAACCAGTCGGCCACACCCGAGGAAATGTGACAAGTTTATTAATAACACAGTCTTAATGCTATTGCCATTGCTATGCAAAGGTTGCAAAGGACACCTTCATGGCTAAAATGTGTTATGTGCACACGTCTATTTTTTAAGTAAAAATGTAAAACATTGTGCATTGGAACTGAAAAATGCTTTTTAAGGTATATCTGGTGGAAGGTTTTGTTACACTCACTTTGATTAAAAAAATTATATAGTTATACCTCACAGTTGGATTTTTTTCCATCTGCTTTTGCAGCTAATACCAGTCTCCTTGCATTTTGGAAGCTGCTGAAACAATACTAAAGAAAAAATATATGTTATTTGAAACAATCCTATCAAATGTTATGCGTTTAATAATAAGCATGAAGTTACAAGTATTGTTCATAATTTGAATGTTTCAGTCACAAAATGTTCGAATTTAATGCAAACCATTCATGCTGTTACGGTGTAGGCAAGCAGGCCTCATTGCAAATTCTTGGTACTGCAGTTGGAACAATGGAATTGATTCTTGTGCTAAAGAGCTGCAAAGACAACAGGTGAAACATTTAATTCTAAGAACTTCCATACATTTCTGTTGACAACATGCCAGGGGATGAGTCCAGGTAATGAGACAGACAATATGGTTGCTTTTATGAAATAATAAAGAAATCTTCAGCTCCAGAAATGATATAAATGTGGTGATTTGTAGTTGGAGGTAAATAACGATGGAGTAGATGGTCTCAGTGGGGGCGTTGAGCCAGCAACTTGGTAGATGATTGATTCATGAATGCAGAAATGTTGACTTGAGAGGACATTTGAGATATGCAAGTGTGCTTCTTTAGGTGAGGAGATTGCATAAGTTATGGTGTAGTGTATTTATATGTGGTGCTTTGTGTCATTTCAGATCATAAAACACATGTTTGATTGGGAAAATAATATGAACGCATCAGTTTTATTATCAGAGCTTTTAGAGACAAAGATAGGTAGATTGAAAGGAGTGTTATCTGTCACTTGTGGACGTTTTTATGTAGTGATTTCACAAAATCAAATTAATTCTTGGAGGATTACTGTTGAATACTATTCATGGTGATAAAATCAGGTGTCACATGTGTATCAAGCAGACAGCCAGCTATGTCATGTGATTACAGGAGTCTTCAGATTCATTGAGTTCTAGCATAACTGTTGAGTTGTTTCCTAATCCTAGACTTCTTTCCTGTTTTCAGTAGATGTTCAAATGTGAACATTTTCAAGTCATAAAATTGTGTTTGCCTTTTCCTGAGATTTCAGGTGACCTTCTTTTTAGTGTCAAGTGAATAATGAATTCATTTAATAGTCAAGTTTACTCCGCGTCATTTCTATGACTACAACAGCATGAACAGTGTTAAATTAAAACTAACTTAACATATCCTCTCCATGACCTCTGTCAGTGTTGCCAACTCACTATGGGTATTACGTTTGATTAGGCTGTTTGCCTCTAAGAATGTAGCAGTAAAAACAATTACTGCATTGGATGAACTCGGCGCCTTGTGGCTGCGGCAGATTGGACGCCCTAATGGGCTCCTACTTACATACGTACAAGCCAAATGGCTCTGTGAACCCTGGCGGGAATGGAGACAGAGACACAAAATCAATCGGCTCCCATCAAATTTGATCTATGATCGTGTTGTTGCTGCTGCCATATTGAAAATTGTGTCACAGAGCCAGCGTTAGTTTGCATCAAACGTACCCGTGTTCAGAGCTGCTTCACAGTTTACAGTCGTGTTATTTTGGTCTGTGAGACGAGGATTTTGGTTATGTATCCATTGTTCATGACTACACCTAATAAGTTTTCAGATTTCTGAGGGTTTTGGACTTTGGTGCCTTAGAAGTGTACCACTAAATAGCGTTAACATCTGGTTTCTGAAGATACAACAAGAAAGAATGCATTTGTGTTCAACCTGCACCCACCTCTAGTTTACTGCCAGTGTTATTATAGAAATTTATTTTGCCAAACAAATGATGCCAACATGCCCACAATTTCATTTGATGTCAAAGTTGTAATTAAATTGATTGTGTTTGTCATTTCAAGCACAGAGCAGAAGCTGCCTGTTCACACCAGTTCACACCAGCCATGTACAGCTGTATTTATCATCAGAAAGTTCTGCTCCATACTGCATTATTGAAAATGTCATATGCCAATCAGTGCTGGGGTCAGTTCAAAAAGAACTGGAATTTATAAATTCAATTCCAATTCAATTCCGGAATTGGAGCAGGAATTTTAAATGAAACATTTGGAACAAATTGAATTGAATTGGAATTTAAAGATTTTGAATTGAATTGGAATTGACTAAAAAAGGAATTGAGCATCTGATATTTTGTGATGCTGCAAATGATATTTTTCACACCGATGGAAGTACATGTACTGCTGTGCAGGCAATGCTGTTTAGTGACAACGAAAAGTTGGACAATGAAGCTGCTGTTCAAACATTACCCAGAAATTAATCAATGGATGAAACTGATGCAAGGGAAGTCAGTCAGGCGTGTCCTACTACCTTGTGTGAAATACCTGCTGGCAGGAGACTGCTTCTAAGAACCACTAGATAACAATCACACTTTCCCAGTATCACATGCTAAGAAAAGATGAGCAAATACTAGGGCTAAACCAGAGACACCAGGATACCTCCAAACAGTCCAAAGTGTAACCAATTAAGGTCCAAAGATTACCAGTGAAACATAAGCCCCATGAAAACTGAAGAAGCGTATAGATTGTAACCAGAATATGACAATTGCAATAATGGTAATCCATCAAATCCATCCATCACATCCATCCATCAAATCCATCTATCACATCCATCCATAAAATCTATCCATCAAATCCATCCATCAAATCCATCCATCACATCGACCCATCACATCCATCCATCAAATCCATCCATCAAATCCATTTATCACATCCATACAAATGTGTCCATCCATACATACCAAGGGCACATCCATACATCAAATCCATCCATCAAATCCATCCATCAAATCCATCCATCAAATCCATCCATCAAATCCATCCTTCATATCCATCCATCAAATCCATCACATCCATACAAATGTGTCCATCTATACATACCAAAGGTACATCCATCCATCAAATCCATCCATACATGTATACATCCATACGTCTGAATCTGTATCTGTATCTATAAGACACTATAAAGTGGCAGGATACAAAGCACTACCAGGTATGTACAGTTCTCAAATGTAGAACAACTAGATATTAATAACTATATTTTATAAAGAGAACTTCAATGTAAGGTCCACAGGACTATTTTAACATTATGTATATTAATAATTTTTATTCGTATTTATTTTGCTAATTTTTAAGCTGTTAAATATCAGCACAAACAACATTTTATTAGTCCTGCATTGGTAGCTGTTTAGGATTCGCCACCATTCGTGAGCTTTCTACAACCAACAGTGTGTCCTATGAAGACAAACAACATCGTATTAATATGGACAATCTACAGAATTGATGTGGCCACAATTGATTTTATGCTTGTTTCGTAGGAAGGAACCACGTAAAATGCACGAGTGAAGCTTTCAGGGCGGCGACCACAGAAGTGGTTTTGCTCCCAGGTCGTGATTTATCTGTTGCTGCTCTCGCATGGTTCTGACACTGATATCTCCTCCAGACTCCACCATCAGTTGTGTGTTTGTTCTGCCAGTACGTTGTGTGGTACTGTCCCAGGTTAGGTCACATGTGGGTGTCTCTAGACTTCTGTTCTGGCCCGTGTCCACAACATAGCTTTATCTAAAGACCCGTCCACCCGTCTTTTGGTTGGGTGAACTCCATTTTGGACAGGTAGAAATGTCACTGGATGGATAGTTGTCAGGAAAAAAACAGGAGTAACCACTAACCACTTGATTTTAGAAATCATGTATTATTGTCAATTATGCTTTGGAAATGGATGTCACAGTTGTGTTTATTGTTTATTTTAGGTCATAATACACATCTCAACTGGCTTTTATGTACGTGAGTTAACATGTCTACCAGAAAATATTTTGGGTGGCAACATTTTATCCTGCATACACAGGCCTGATCCATAAATTACGATCTCAACATTTGGAAGAAGTTGTGTTTCTGAAGTTGTATACAAAGAATGCTGCCTGGTAATGAACAGAAATACTTTCACATACTTTCTACATGAGACCTGATTGTTTCATTGAAATAATGCTATTCAGGTAATGACTGTGGTTTTATGATTATACACAGTGTGCCTAATCTTGATAATTAAACCTAGTGTACTAGAACACATACATTCTCGCAATCGTAAAGTTGAGAATTGCTGTATGGAACTAATTGACAAGTCATTGAGTGCCCTTGGGTGGGTGGCTGAGCTGGGACTCACAGAGCTGTGTCTGTGACTGTCTGAGTGACAGGACTGGGAATGAAAGACACTTGAATGCTGACATTCTGTTTGCCCAATAGCAGTATGGTTAAGATGACATTTGATTTTCCTGCAGGTGGATATTATAACAATTCCTTTATTTCCCAAACAAATTTGACTACCGGTATATCTGTTATTCAGAATTCCACTGCATATTTATTATTACTTAACCTATAAGTGATCTAGAAATTTTTTGAAATTTTAAAACCTCAGATTCCCACAAACCAATCTCCAACCTGACACTCCTTCATTTCTGCTAGACCCAGACAGTGATTTGTCGTGATGACATCACTAGTTGAAATGACACCTGTATCAATACACAGAAAAACACTGAACTACATCAGCCATAATTTGACACCAATGACACCAAGCTGCACAAATACATAATTTCTACTCACTCAACACTAACAAGTCCTCACAGAAATTCAGACGAACTGCATAATGTTGTTGCAGTTGAGAAATCTTTCATTAGGGAGTGACGGATGAACCTTTGATGTGGTCTTACATCTGTATTTAGTATGTACCACGCACACTATATATATATAGAGAGAGAGAGAGAGAGAGAGAGAGAGAGAGAGAGAGAGAGAGAGAGAGAGAGAGAGAGAGAGAGAGAGAGAGAGAGAGAAGAGAGAGAGAGAGAGAGAGAGAGAGGAGAGAGAGAGAGAGAGAGAGAGAGAGAGAGAGAGAGAGAGAGAGAGAGAGAGAGAGAGAGAGAGAGAGAGAGAGAGAGAGAGAGAGAGAGAGAGAGAGAGAGAGAGAGGCAGTAGACAGTGATGACTCTGGCCTTACAGCATTAGAGTATCATGATCAAGTAGCAGTTTACTCTCACAGCTTCCATCAGTACATCCAAATCTTGTTTTATGGTCACCTCCGTAATGCAGCTACATCACAATTCAGGCCAACCTAGGATAGTCCCAGATGTGTTCCCATTACTGTAGACTGTTGAGTGTATGAAATTAGTCATGCTGGGCTGCTAATGAGGTCACCTGGCTAAGCAGGACACTTTCCCATAGGTAACCTTAATACCCCAGGGCAGTGAGATTTTGCTGTAATTACTGAGTGGTTCAGTAATTACACTAATTTTCTTTTTCCATAGAATGAGTAGTATCATTAATTAACCGTGATAAATATTTGTCTGGTTTAAATATTGAGTTCCGTCAAGAAATAAAACAAATATTTCACGAACATTTGCATTGCAAATATGTTATGAAAATAGTGTTTACATCCTATTTACAACTTTACGTATGCGGTTGTTTCAGAGGAATTAGGTTAAGATGGAGACTGATGTTGTATGTCGGTAGATCACAGGTCAATTCACGATGGCACATTCCTGTAATAATATTCATGGTGCAAGTTAATAGTATGCATCACCATAGAGTGAGCATTAGCCTGGAGGATTAGCCAGAACTCAGAGACCAACTCTCCACTCTCCACTCTCTGCCACACTCGTGTAGAGTCTACCATATCTAAACTGAAATATTTGCGTCGTTTATTCGTAAAGAAATTGTTTGTTGTTTTGTTGACGATCAAATCTTAGTTTAATTTTTGTCTTTAAGTTTTATTTAGTTTTCAATTAATGACTTCAAATGTGACCAGATAAATAGTTTAAATCCCTGGTCTCTGTTTTTCTATCATAATATAAAATTATAAAACTATGTGAAGTTGGATTTTCTTATCACATATTTTTACACAGAATGAGCAACACTCAATACATATTTTCCCACACATCTAAATATGTTATCTTCGTTTTCTGTATTTCATTAGATATTGGGATCTGTGTTACTTTCAATTACCACTGCTGCCTAAAGTTCCTACCCTCGAGAGAAAACATATCTCGCACATTGCAAAACGGCGTGATGTCATTATACCTCATCTACGTTCCCATGCGGTCTGCTGCGTCTACCGCCCAGCGCTGGTGATCATTGACAGAGGAATTCATTGGAATGCAATTATGCAGTGGTGCGGATGGCAGGGCAATCTTTGCGCAGGATGGTATTAGTATTAAGAGAGATGCTGCCACACTGCGGTGTCTGGCCGGGGCGGAGGCGTTAGGTGAAGTGGGGCGTTGTATTGCTTGTACAACACACACCCTGCTGGGACCACTCTGTGTGAAGGGAATAGCCAGCCATTCTCATTGGCTAAGTCATAGGGAGGAATAAGTGATGTTTCGTGTAATTAAGATTCTCAATTAGATTTTGCTTATTCTCCTCAAATTACATTATTACATTTCATGCTCATGTTTGTATTCCTGTAGTAGATAGAATAGGGTTTGAAAATAAATGTGTTAAAATATAATAAATATGTAAAAACCTATAAATGGCCATTGTGCATATATATATATATATATATATATATATATATATATATATATATATAATTATATATATATGTATATATTATCAGTATATATGTGTGTGTATATATATATATATATATATATAATTATATATATATATATATATATATATAATATGTATTAATATTGCCAGTTTAGCAATGACATTTAAAGTGTTGATGTATTTCTAAACCTGGGTTTACTTTAACCCATGTGGAGTCTTTTACCTGGTTTGCCCTTTCCCCTTATCAAATAAGCCATACAACCAGTGACCAGGGCTGACCCATATTCACTGTGTAAACATTCATACTGGATTTGGATACAATTGAGATTCTGCAGCCTGCATCCACGAATAAACATTGAATCTGATCTCAGTGTGAATATCAAGTGTTGAGTACATGTATCACAGGTGCAACACCATTTGATATAGCCTGAATCGTAATTAAATAATGGTTTCTCTTCAAACCTCACCATTTTAAGTACACATGTAATAGTGCAGTGGCTCGAGCTTCAGGCTCATTAATTGACTAAGAGAACCCGCCCGGGTTTGAATCATGCTATGTTGAACCTTGGGAATATTCATTCACTCGACATTGCACCAGTTCACTCAGCTGTACGAATGAGTACCTGGCTATAGACAGTGGTGGATATTTGTGTACGAATAGTCTTTGCATGTTAATTTCTGCATGGCAGAAAGCTTCCCAGAGTAGTCAAGATGGTGTTTGATTGAACACGTCTGCCAGGAAGTAAAATGTCAAGTGTCTCAGTCAGTCCTGAGGAGTAGTTACTGCAACTTACATTCGTTTTTACATAGCCTAAGATGGATTCAGAAAGTCCAGCCATGTACATTGACGTGTTAGTGTACAGTTTGAGTTTACAGTGGACATTCCCCATTCTCATTTCTAATAACTAATTAATAATATGGGCGTTTCAATGTTGTCATAGAACCTAGAATGTTTGCTGTGCATTAAAGATGGGTCTTTTTCCAAATTAGTTTTGTTGTTGTAAATATAATGTTTTTTGAGCTTAGTGACAAGTGCATTCTATGGTGTATTGTACTAGAGACTGAATGTTGTTGCAGTAATCACAGGATCATCAGAAACTACTGTACTCGTGACTGAATGTTGTTGCAGTAATCACAGGATCATCTGAAACTGCTGTACTCGAGACTGAATTTTGTTGCAGTAGTCACAGGATCATCAGAAACTATTGTACTCGAGACTGAATGTTGTTGCAGTAATCACAGGATCATCAGAAACTACTGTACTCATGACTGAATGTTGTTGCAGTAATCACAGGATCATCAGAAACTATTGTACTCGAGACTGAATGTTGTTGCAGTAATCACAGGATCATCAGAAACTACTGTACTCGTGACTGAATGTTGTTGCAGTAATCACAGGATCATCAGAAACTACTGTACTCATGACTGAATGTTGTTGCAGTAATCACAGGATCATCAGAAACTATTGTACTCGAGACTGAATGTTGTTGCAGTAATCACAGGATCATCAGAAACTACTGTACTCATGACTGAATGTTGTTGCAGTAATCACAGGATCATCAGAAACTACTGTACTCATGACTGAATGTTGTTGCAGTAATCACAGGATCATCAGAAACTACTGTACTCATGACTGAATGTTGTTGCAGTAATCACAGGATCATCAGAAACTACTGTACTCATGACTGAATGTTGTTGCAGTAATCACAGGATCATCAGAAACTATTGTACTCGAGACTGAATGTTGTTGCAGTAATCACAGGATCATCAGAAACTATTGTACTCAAGACTGAATGTTGTTGCAGTAATCACAGGATCATCAGAAACTATTGTACTCGAGACTGAATGTTGTTGCAGTAATCACAGGATCATCAGAAACTGCTTCACAGTAATTGACAATTTATAGGGGATCTTGATTCACAATGTTAGATAAAATTAATGAACCATGTGGACTTAATGTCAAATATAGTACAACCAAGTTGTATTAAAAATAGACTATTATCACAGAAAGTTATCCTCAGGTTCTGTCTGCTTTTGTTGGAAATGTTGTTGACAGATTCGCTTAAGCTCATTCTAAGATTGAGATTATATTTATACAACAGCTACTAGCAGGTACTGATTGCACTGAATCAGAGTAGGCTTATGTATGTGTGGATTATATTGGAGCGATTGTGACATACAAATGGTTCCAGGTTGAGACCAGATGATACAGATGAGTCAGTTAGTCCTGGAGATATGAACCTTGCTGACAGTGAGCCTTTATGTAATGTGCTAATATTCATATCTACCGGGTATGTGGAAATCTCAATATGACAACTTGCTGTATAGCCATTAACTATCATTGTTGACCTTGTTAGAGTAGATAACAGTTGTCCCAGAGTGACCTTAATACATGGGGCAAAATCAACATAAAACAAACTATCACTGTGAGCAAGAGAACCAAACAAACTCGAGTCATCCTCAGTAATGAAGCACTGGAAACAGTGTCATGGAGAACTTGTTAGTGAGAAAGTTGTCTGGTATTGGGGAGTTATGCAGTGTATTCAAATACATGAGTGTTTCAGACAAAACATTCTTCCAGCAGTGTGAGAAGTGAAGCTGCTTTGTTGGGCAGTACCCCAGTAGGTGGCGCTGTGCATCACTTGCCACTCAGCTGGCTACCGAACATGTACCATTATCAAGCGATGGTGTTCAATTTGAAACTGATCGAACAGAGCCACAAAAAGACAACTGGCTTATTGATCAGTAGGTCAGTTGTTATATAGTAACTATTCTGGTTGAATCGCACCAGATAGGCTTAAGAAATGTTGTGTGGCTCAGTTGCAATTGGGAGCAAGTAAAATGTTGAACTTAAATTATTAAAGCTAATGCAGTCTGCTAATTGCGTAGTCGTGCCTCACGTTAAGCATTGATCAATTTATACAAATTCATGAGATGCTGTTTGATATAGATATACTGTGTACTTAGTACTACTTACGTATACTTTATGTGGCGGTCTCAGCACAACACATATAGCATAGATGTGTTAGAGTTTATACACCCGTGATTAACACATTTTTAGATTATTTGTATTTACAGTGGCCTTGTTGTTATTCGATGTACCCCCCCCCCCACCAGTCGAATACAATACACTAAAATGTTCTCTGTTCAGACTAATACAAAAAGACACTAACTGTCTTACACACACACACTTTTAAGATAACACATTAAGCAGTCCACCATTGAGTGTCTCTTCATTGACATCAAGTGGCTGTCAACTTGATATAGACCAGAGGACGTCCATAACAAATCAATAGCAATTACTGCACTATTGCAGTCTATTTCCTGTTCACTGTCTCTCATGAACAATGCATGTACTTTTCACAGAACTGTTTGTATTCACGCAGATTCCATCTGGTTCTGTTTGTCAAGCCACCTCCTTCCCCTCCCAAGTCACCTCCTTCCCCTCCCAAGCCACCTCCTTCCCCTCCCAAGCCACCTCCTTCCCCTCCCAAGTCACCTCCTTCCCCTCCCAAGTCACCTCCTTCCCCTCCAAGCCACCTCCTTCCCCTCCCAAGCCACCTCCTTCCCCTCCCAACCTCCCAAGCCACCTCCTTCCCCTCCTCTTGATCCCTCTAGCCACAGTGAGGCTGGCCTCGATACAAGTCATACCTCTACCTTTACTGTAATCAAGCTAGCTGTGTGTGTTTGTGTGAGTGTGTATATGGTGTGTTTGTGTGGTGTGTATGCATGTGGCGTCGCGTCGTGTCGCGTGGCATGTATGCTAATGTGTGTCCTATATATATTTGCTATGCTACATTTCATTATAATCTTTGACAGACATCCAATACAATTCATACAGACATTTTGTGAAACCAATGAATGTGTTCTTGAATATCCATTCTGATTAAAATTAAAAAAATTATTAAGATTAAAAAATAAAGTATACATTTTTTCGTTACTTCGCTCATATGTGGTTGTCCAGTACTGGTGAACCGAGGTTCTTGATGCTTCCTAGTCCACCCTGTGACATCAGATGTGTGCCATGGAGACAGTTATGCCATGATTACCCTGTGTTCTTGTAGGATTGCCATCCTGAGTGTGGTCGTTGTGATGGTACGTTATGATGAGACTGTGGCATGTTCCCGGGACCTGAGAGAACACGCCCTCGGCTACCTGGTCATCCTGTCCGGTTGTGTCATCATTGAGGGCTGCATCGTGTTCGTCAGCATGCGAGGCACCATCCTGGTGACAAGGCCGCGTGCCAGCATGCAGTACTTGCTGTATATCAGACTCCGTGAGTACAGCCTCGTGTTCTGTAGTGATGCTTTATTGGGATTTGCAATTGCATGCTTTGATGGTGCCACCCTTTGGGTAAAATTGTACTAATGCACATTGACATTGTTGAGGGTGTATCAGAATTAGGCAGCATTGTATTGTGGTAATGTCTTGGGAACGATGTCACATTAGTTTAATTTAGTGGCTGTCAGCTGTGATTTTTGATGCCATTTTGGCTTGGTAAAAACCAAATTCCACACAACTCCGATAACAACAAAAGTTTGTTTGGAGTTTGAGACCATCCCTAAGGGTGTTGTTGTCTTTAATCAAGGTCTGTCTCTTCTTGAATATCCCTGTTATTCAGAAACAGCGGGGAAGTGGTAGGTCCTTGAATAGTGTGCCAAACCATCATTCAGGAGGTAATCTAACTGTCTGGGTCCTTCATAAGAGCTAGTACGAGCTGTGGGCCCCGTCTGTCTGACCCAGAAGAAGTAAAACGATCCCGCGTTAAGAACCAAAAAGCCTCCTGCTGCGTCCAGAGCCCCTGGAGTGTGTTCAATTTCAGAAAACAGGAACTTTGCTCGCGTCCACCTGCTGCTGGTTAAAAATTTCATGTCAGCCACTTTACCTGTGTCTTTCAGACAAGACACCACTAAAACAGTAAACAGATCTAACATACTGGGAGTGGAAAATTGAAAAAAACTGATGTTGTAAACTCAGAGCCAAGGCAGCCACTGCAGTAAGTGCTGCCTTTGACCTGGCCCTGATTACAGATGATATCAGCACACATTACTAACACATTGTTATTATAGAAACAGGTGAATACTTAATAGGAAATGCATCTAGACTGTTAGTGGACGGAACAGTGGGGATGGTGATTTCCAGTGGTTAGCATACCTGACAGTGATCAGGAGGACAGTGGTTCGATTCCATCTGCCATTATTTAAAAGCTGAGACAATTTTTCCCCTCCACTTTGCCTGTGCAGGGAAATGGAAAAGACCTTTCTCTGACTCATGTAGAGCACAAAACTGCAAAACCCACATGAACACAGTAATACAGAGTGACAACAAACCACTGTACATGATCTGTGTACAGCACCAAATTCTCTTTTTAGGAATCTGGTGTTCAAATCAAACTACCAACCACCAAAACGTGGGAAATTTTGCTGACACCATATTGCAAGTGTCCTTCAGAAGAGACACTGTCAGTGTAAGTCAGTGGTCCGTACGCCTATTGTGTGACATGTCTATGTGTCTATGTGAGGAAAAGGTTCCACTCAGGGGATAGTTGTGTCACCCGTGAAACTGTGCAGTAGGGGACCTCTAAACCTAAACCACCCTGTGTTTTCCATTGACAGGTTCTAGGGCTGCGTGCGGAGTTAAGTATCACAAGTGAAGTGATTTATATATCGGGATGTATGTAAGAGCTGATATGACATGTTAGCATAATTATGAGATGTATTGCATGATTGCAGTGATCCTGGCAGTGGAGGTGGTTTGGCTCAGTGTGGGTGTCATGTGTTTGTTGCAGTGATCCTGGCAGTGGAGGTGGTCTGACTCAGTGTGGGTGTCGTGTGTTTGTTGCAGTGATCCTGGCACTGGAGGTGGTCTGGCTCAGTGTGGATGTCATGTGTTTGATGCAATGATCCTGGCAGTGGAGGTGGTCTGGCTCAGTGTGGGTGTCATGTGTTTGATGCAATGATCCTGGCAGTGGAGGTGGTCTGACTCAGTGTGGGTGTCATGTGTTTGTTGCAATGATCCTGGCAGTGGAGGTGGTCTGGCTCAGTGTGGGTGTCATGTGTTTGTTGCAATGATCCTGGCAGTGGAGGTGGTCTGACTCAGTGTGGGTGTCATGTGTTTGTTGCAATGATCCTGGCAGTGGAGGTGGTCTGACTCAGTGTGGGTGTCATGTGTTTGTTGCAATGATCCTGGCAGTGGAGGTGGTCTGACTCAGTGTGGATGTCATGTGTTTGTTGCAATGATCCTGGCAGTGGAGGTGGTCTGACTCAGTGTGGATGTCATGTGTTTGTTGCAATGATCCTGGCAGTGGAGGTGGTCTGACTCAGTGTGGATGTCATGTGTTTGTTGCAATGATCCTGGCAGTGGAGGTGGTCTGACTCAGTGTGGGTGTCATGTGTTTGTTGCAGTGATCCTGGCAGTGGAGGTGGTCTGACTTAGTGTGGTGTCATGTGTTTGTTGCAGTGATCCTGGCAGTGGAGGTGGTCTGACTCAGTGTGGGTGTCATGTGTTTGTTGCAGTGATCCTGGCAGTGGAGGTGGTCTGACTCAGTGGGGGTGTCATGTGTTTGTTGCAATGATCCTGGCAGTGGAGGTGGTCTAACTAAGTGTGGGTGTCATGTGTTTGTTGCAGTGATCCTGGCAGTGGAGGTGGTCTGGCTCAGTGTGGGTGTCATGTGTTTGTTGCAGTGATCCTGGCAGTGGAGGTGGTCTGGCTCAGTGTGGGTGTCTTGTGTTTGTTGCAATGATCCTGGCAGTGGAGGTGGTCTGACTCAGTGTGGGTGTCATGTGTTTGTTGCAATGATCCTGGCAGTGGAGGTGGTCTGACTCAGTGTGGGTGTCATGTGTTTGTTGCAATGATCCTGGCAATGGAGGTGGTCTAACTAAGTGTGGGTGTCATGTGTTTGTTGCAGTGATCCTGGCAGTGGAGGTGGTCTGGCTCAGTGTGGGTGTCATGTGTTTGTTGCAATGATCCTGGCAGTGGAGGTGGTCTGACTCAGTGTGGGTGTCATGTGTTTGTTGCAATGATCCTGGCAGTGGAGGTGGTCTGACTCAGTGTGGGTGTCATGTGTTTGTTGCAGTGATCCTGGCAGTGGAGGTGGTCTGACTCAGTGTGGGTGTCATGTGTTTGTTGCAGTGATCCTGGCAGTGGAGGTGGTCTGGCTCAGTGTGGGTGTCATTGTGTTTGTTGCAGTGATCCTGGCAGTGGAGGTGGTCTGACTCAGTGTGGGTGTCATGTGTTTGTTGCAGTGATCCTGGCAGTGGAGGTGGTCTGACTCAGTGTGGGTGTCATGTGTTTGTTGCAGTGATCCTGGCAGTGGAGGTGGTCTGACTTAGTGTGGGTGATTGTGTTTGTTGCAGTGATCCTGGCAGTGGAGGTGGTCTGACTCAGTGTGGGTGTCTTGTGTTTGTTGCAGTGATCCTGGCAGTGGAGGTGGTGTGGCTCATCGTGGGTGTCGTGTGGATCGTGCAGCACTACGCCTCCTGCTCTGCCTCTGTTGCTAAGAGAGCAGTCCTAGGTACGTCTCACTTTCTATTTCTGTCTTAACTCATCTGCTGGTGTTCCGGTCTGGTGGTCCTACATACAGCTGTACATCACCAACCTATACATCACTGGTCTCGCATGGCTGATTCTTGTTCAGCTTCGTTAGTTCCCGGAGATACAAGTCTGGGGGCTGTTTCACTGACATTCGTATCAGCTCATCAGCCAGATTCAGCTCTTTGAAACCAGTTTCGGTGTTTTAACAGTGATTTACTGTTTTGGAAACCGTTAACACCACTTTGCGCCACCAGAACACTGCCGCCAGTTATAGAAATACAGCCATCTGTGATTTAATGATGGACTTTCTTTGATATAAGTTTATTTTCACAGTGAAATGGTCCTCCCAGCCTCACACATGTATTCTGTCAGTTGCTAACAGATGACACCACTGATCTGATTGATTGAGGTGGCGATATATTTCGTTTTGATAATTACCTTAGGCATCTGGTGACGTCCATGTATAATGTATGGTGTGTAGTAAATTATTATACTGATACAGCAGAGTATCGGTGTCATAATATACGTGTAGTCGGAGTCATTGCGGTTGAGTGGCGAGTAGTGGTGTAAAATATGAACATTTAATTAATCTTTTACTTATTGCAGAAATGTTTATGTTATTGCAGGAATTGTCATCTGTAACTGGACCATTTGCTGTGTTATTGCAGGCATTATCATCTGCAACTGGACCATTTGCTGTGTTATTGCAGGCATTGTCATCTGCAACTGGACCATTGTGTTGTTATTACAGGCATTGTCATCTGCAACTGGACCATCGGGCTGTTATTACAGGCATTGTCATCTGCAACTGGACCATTATGCTGTTATTACAGGCTTTGTCATCTGCAACTGGACCATCGTGCTGTGTTATTATAGGCATTGTCATCTGCAACTGGACCATAGTGCTGTGTTATTATAGGCTTTGTCATCTGCAACTGGACCATCGTGCTGTGTTATTATAGGCATTGTCATCTGCAACTGGACCATCGTGCTGTGTTATTATAGGCATTGTCATCTGCAACTGGACCATCGTGCTGTGTTATTACAGGCATTGTCATCTGCAACTGGACCATCGTGCTGTGTTATTATAGGCATTGTCATCTGCAACTGGACCATCGTGCTGTGTTATTATAGGCATTGTCATCTGCAACTGGACCATCGTGCTGTGTTATTATAGGCATTGTCATCTGCAACTGGACCATCGTGCTGTGTTATTACAGGCATTGTCATCTGCAACTGGACCATCGTGCTGTGTTATTATAGGCATTGTCATCTGCAACTGGACCATCGTGCTGTGTTATTATAGGCATTGTCATCTGCAACTGGACCATCGTGCTGTGTTATTACAGGCATTGTCATCTGCAACTGGACCATCGTGCTGTGTTATTATAGGCATTGTCATCTGCAACTGGACCATCGTGCTGTGTTATTATAGGCATTGTCATCTGCAACTGGACCATCGTGCTGTGTTATTATAGGCATTGTCATCTGCAACTGGACCATCGTGCTGTGTTATTACAGGCATTGTCATCTGCAACTGGACCATCGTGCTGTGTTATTATAGGCATTGTCATCTGCAACTGGACCATCGTACTGTGTGTTCTACTCATCACGTGGTGCACATTTGACTCTGCTGGTCGGAGTTGGGTGAAGATGAAGCACTACCAGGACAACATGCACATGCACACGCGCAAACACAGCACGGAGCACATGCAGCACGTGCGCCAGATGAACGATGGACGGCGGCGGAGTTGGCGACAGAGGTACGTGATGACAGGTGACACGGTCAGTCCCTGGGCTGTAGAAGTAGTTGACAGTTAGAGGTAGGGTGTTGTACAAACTCCTTGTTACAGACCACTTTGGGCATCTATGTGGCATGGAACGTACATGGAATCAGACCGCAGTGGTGCTCAGGAAGCCTGTTGTGTCTATGCAGCGCGATACACAGTGCACCACTTGGTTGCCAAAATGCGGTCACCATTTCTAAACAGAAAACATACTGTAATTTACACATCATTGTTTGCCTTTTGGTGAAACGTTTAATATTTGTGTGTAATCTTCCGGCGCCACCATCATTCAGAACAGCCACGCAATGCAAGTTGCCATTCCGTCCCCTATTCTCTGTTTGTTCTGGATAACATGGACCCCCCCAACTCTCTCCAGATCATTGGTTTGTTGTATTCCTTAGACAGCAGCCGCTGAGGTAAAGTGTCTGGTTAGAGCTGATGTTTACTTGTTAAACCTCCACTCGTGACATGGACACAGGTTTGCACTGATTCTAAAATGACAAGTAATGTCTGGATTATGGGGCCATAAGTCACTAATCAACCAGTGCATGCAATTTGTGTATGACTCGGTAGACTAAGTTGTTCATTGGGGATGTTTAGGCCTATGTTGTTGTGATGACAGTGGAAGCGTCTTGTGTTTTTTGACACAGCGCAACAGTTTCAGGGCTCAAAACCAGCCCCACATATGATTAATTGTGCTTGTTCAACTTGTCTGTGATGGTTTCTGAGTGGTTAGAGAGAAATATTTGATGGTGTTTGGGTGACTCAAACTGGTGAATTATCTTGAGAAAAGTGTCCTGAATGACACTAAGTTTTAAGTCTCAATAGCTGTCGGACATTTTGATTCATTGTAAAATAACTTTGAGTATCCAGTCTGTGTGACTGCATAAGGCACATTAGTGAGTTACATTTGTTTTGTGTAAACATGACATTTGGAGAGAAAATAAAAATGAAAAAAGATGTTTGGCTGTATGGGAAACAATTCTGCCATGGTTTGTTGATGCTACAGTAAAATGGTCTTAGGTGGAATGTTTATGCAGTACAATGGTCCTCAATGGAATGTTTATACGATACAATGGTCCTCAATGGAATCTTTATGTGATACAATGATCCTTGGTGGAATGTTTATGTGATACAATGGTCCTCAGTGGAATGTATATGTGATACAATGGTCCTCGGTGGAATCTTTATGTGATACAATGGTCCTCATTGGAATCTTTATGTGATACAATGGTCCTCAGTGGAATCTTTATGTGATACAATGGTCCTCAGTGGAATCTTTATGTGATACAATGGTCCTCAGTGGAATCTTTATGTGATACAATGGTCCTCGGTGGAATGTTTATGCGGTACTGTGGTCCTCAGTGGAATATTTACATGTGTCACAGCAGTCAGGTCCGTGGGCACAAGTTGACCATTACATGTGGGGTGAGGGTTCAGTTGTCATTACATATGATGCCCCCTTCACAGGGCACATAAAGTTGTGTCACCAGCGAGTGAATCATGTTGAGGCAGATCTACCCTAACACTAATTCTCGCTCATACAAAAGGCATCACATATTGGTGAATCAATAGTAAATACGTTTCTGGGTCTTTGTTTACTTGTTAGAGCAACCGTAGACCCAGAGATCAACCAACCAGCTGTGTTCACCCCTCACAGTCGCTTCCACTGTCAACAATGTTTTATGCATGTTTTCATGAATGATTTATGCTTCTGATTTATGTACTTAATGCACCTATTTGTATTTCTAGAAATTGTTGATTTATTACTGTTGCTTGTTTAGAAACGTCTGCACTTGTTGTGGTATTCCTGGTTTACTCAAATTATGTTGATTTTCGTGATCATAAATTGCATGATTTAGAACATTTAATTGGTGCATCTTAGTATAATTACATATGCATGACCCTTTAACCCAGTGTGAACATCTGTAATGTTTGTATGTTGCACTTCCAGACTTTGTTTGTTCCCTCTGGCACCAATAGACAGGTAATGGTGCACTTGGCTTCACTCTCATCTGCTTCTGCTTCTTAATAAATGCTTCCTTTTTAAAGGTACAAGGTGACAAATTATAAAATGTATTAAAAAAAGTTAAGGTGTTATCTTTAACGGTAAGGGTTTTGAAATATTCCCTTGCTGTGTAATGATTGTCTTAACAAATTATGGTTTCTTTTGTTTGCTGGATCCATGTGGTTTATCTAAACCAAAGTAGGCAACTTTTGAACTAAAGAAACAGCCTACTTTTAGAGACGAGTGGGTTGAAATTGGACTAGATCTGAGATGTTACTTTCAGGTTCAATCTAGTTTTGCAGCAGCGGGCAGCATGGGGTTTTCTTTATGTCCCATTAAACAGTTATTTTGGTAAACCAGTAGCAATCTATTCTGCTCATTTTCTACACGTATTAATACTAACATGTATATACTGCAATGATAACAACGGTTATTGAAGAATGAATAATTTGGTCAGCTTTGATTTTTGTTTGACAAGTAAATGTGCATACAATAATATTATAAGCATTTTGGGCTTAATCAGACGGTGACTTTACTACCACCAAGTGACAGATGTAGTTATTCGAACAAATACTCAACTTCCCTGGAAAGCATTCACCCATGTTTTAATTACTGCATGAAGATTTTGTACACGCATACATCAACTACGCATGTATTCACTAGTAGAATTTGTACAGCTTCTTGAACTGAGGCAATATTTAATGAACAAAATGTAAATGAATACCTGATGGGCAGTTGGAAATATAATTATAAATGACTGGTTTGTCTTTACACAGGGTGTGCAGTGTGACTGTAGGGTGAGAGGGTGTTGGAATGACCAGGTGTGTCTGGGGTGAAGTGTTGCAGTGACCAGGTGTGTCTGGGGTGAAGTGTTGGAGTGACCAGGTGTGTCTGGGGTGAAGTGTTGGAGTGACCAGGTGTGTCTGTAGTGAAGTGTTGCAGTGACAAGGTGTGTCTGTGGTGAAGTGTTGCAGTGACCAGGTGTGTCTGGGGTGAAGTGTTGCAGTGACCAGGTGTGTCTGTAGTGAAGTGTTGCAGTGACCAGGTGTGTCTGGGGTGAAGTGTTGCAGTGACCAGGTGTGTCTGGGGGGAAGTGTTGCAGTGACCAGGTGTGTCTGTAGTGAAGTGTTGCAGTGACCAGGTGTGTCTGTGGTGAAGTGTTGCAGTGACCAGGTGTGTCTGGGGTGAAGTGTTGGAGTGACCAGGTGTGTCTGGGGTGAAGTGTTGCAGTGACCAGGTGTGTCTGTAGTGAAGTGTTGCAGTGACCAGGTGTGTCTGGGGTGAAGTGTTGGAGTGACCAGGTGTGTCTGGGGTGAAGTGTTGGAGTGACCAGGTGTGTCTGGGGTGAAGTGTTGCAGTGACCAGGTGTGTCTGGGGTGAAGTGTTGGAGTGACCAGGTGTGTCTGGGGTGAAGTGTTGCAGTGACCAGGTGTGTCTGGGGGGAAGTGTTGCAGTGACCAGGTGTGTCTGTAGTGAAGTGTTGCAGTGACCAGGTGTGTCTGGGGTGAAGTGTTGGAGTGACCAGGTGTGTCTGTAGTGAAGTGTTGGAGTGACCAGGTGTGTCTTGGGTGAAGTGTTGGAGTGACCAGGTGTGTCTGGGGTGAAGTGTTGGAGTGACCAGGTGTGTCTGGGGTGAAGTGTTGGAGTGACCAGGTGTGTCTGTAGTGAAGTGTTGGAGTGACCAGGTGTGTCTGGGGTGAAGTGTTGCAGTGACCAGGTGTGTCTGGGGGGAAGTGTTGCAGTGACCAGGTGTGTCTGTAGTGAAGTGTTGCAGTGACCAGGTGTGTCTGGGGTGAAGTGTTGCAGTGACCAGGTGTGTCTGTAGTGAAGTGTTGCAGTGACCAGGTGTGTCTGTAGTGAAGTGTTGGAGTGACCAGGTGTGTCTGTGGTGAAGTGTTGGAGTGACCAGGTGTGTCTGGGGTGAAGTGTTGCAGTGACCAGGTGTGTCTGTAGTGAAGTGTTGCAGTGACCAGGTGTGTCTGGGGTGAAGTGTTGGAGTGACCAGGTGTGTCTGTGGTGAAGTGTTGGAGTGACCAGGTGTGTCTGGGGTGAAGTGTTGGAGTGACCAGGTGTGTCTGTGGTGAAGTGTTGGAGTGACCAGGTGTGTCTGTGGTGAAGTGTTGGAGTGACCAGGTGTGTCTGGGGTGAAGTGTTGGAGTGACCAGGTGTGTCTGGGGTGAAGTGTTGCAGTGACCAGGTGTGTCTGAGGTGAAGTGTTGCAGTGACCAGGTGTGTCTGGGGTGAAGTGTTGTAGTGACCAGGTGTGTCTGGGGTGAAGTGCAGTGACCAGGTGTGTCTGGGGTGAAGTGTTGGAGTGACCAGGTGTGTCTGTGGTGAAGTGTTGCAGTGACCAGGTGTGTCTGTGGTGAAGTGTTGGAGTGACCAGGTGTGTCTGTGGTGAAGTGTTGGAGTGATCAGGTGTGTCTGGGGTGAAGTGTTGGAGTGACCAGGTGTGTCTGTGGTGAAGTTTTGAAGTGACCAGGTGTGTCTGTGGTGAAGTTTTAGAGTAACCAGGTGTGTCTGAGGTGAAGTGTTGGAGTGACCAGGTGTGTCTGTGTGAAGTGTTGGAGTGACCAGGTGTGTCTGGGGTGAAGTGTTGCAGTGACCAGGTGTGTCTGTAGTGAAGTGTTGGAGTGACCAGGTGTGTCTGGGGTGAAGTGTTGCAGTGACCAGGTGTGTCTGTAGTGAAGTGTTGCAGTGACCAGGTGTGTCTGTAGTGAAGTGTTGGAGTGACCAGGTGTGTCTGTGGTGAAGTGTTGGAGTGACCAGGTGTGTCTGGGGTGAAGTGTTGCAGTGACCAGGTGTGTCTGTAGTGAAGTGTTGGAGTGACCAGGTGTGTCTGGGGTGAAGTGTTGGAGTGACCAGGTGTGTCTGTGGTGAAGTGTTGGAGTGACCAGGTGTGTCTGGGGTGAAGTGTTGCAGTGACCAGGTGTGTCTGGGGTGAAGTGTTGGAGTGACCAGGTGTGTCTGTAGTGAAGTGTTGGAGTGACCAGGTGTGTCTGTAGTGAAGTGTTGGAGTGACCAGGTGTGTCTGGGGTGAAGTGTTGCAGTGACCAGGTGTGTCTGAGGTGAAATGGAGGGTGTCTACTGTCTAAAGCAGGCCCAGGCTATAGATACTTTGCTGTCTTACAACTTACTGCAGGTGGTGGTGATTGTGGGGCAGTTAGGTGGTGGCTTCATGGTGCTTTGATGTGTGATGGGGTATGAAGGGTGTGAGGGTGTTGAAGGAGTCTGAGGGTAGGAGGAGGGTAGAAGGGTGTGTGGCTTCACCCCAGTGTCTTACAGGTTGTCTCACTGCATCGTGTTTGCCGTAGGTTCCATTCAGTTACGTCCATAGACCGAGTGACCAGGTAACACCCAAGACAGTTAACGCTTTGTACTTGACCAGGGCTGCCAGTCTCACTGTCCACACTTAGTCCAGTCAGTCAGTTGGATAAGACAAAGTCAGTCACACAAAGGCTCCCCCAGACAGTAGTGTGATTTGTGAACATTTTCAAGCATGGGAAACAAAAAGACATTCATCATGCAAAATCCCCTGAGAAATTAAAATCAGTGACTATAATATTGTTTATCTTATTACAACCATACACTGAACCCTGCTCTGTGAAACTTGGACAGATGTCGTGTAGTGTTGCTATTGCTACACGTCTTCAAACCTTTTGTCCAAACAAAATCTTTATACATGTATTATGTTTATCTTTGGGTCTGTAAAGAACAAACAACTGATAATGGCGTACTCGGATGGATGTGATGATACAAACATGGCCTCAGAAATCAAAATGAAGTCTGGTGACATACATTTTTAGACACTGTTTTTGTTCTACAATTATTGGATCCTAATGTATTAATATTAGTTGACAATGTTGCTGAGAGGCACATACAGATCTCTACTGTGGATAGTCACATTCATCTCAATACAAATGAAATAATCTAGATCCATGTTATATAAACATATATTTGCGGAAAGTCTGTGTAATCCTTTTTTAACAGTCTTAACATAATGTAAACATTGTATTTAGATTTTGGTAATTATTCTTACCATTCATTGACAATGTTGTATGTTTTTTCTCATGCCATTTTTGCCTTTGGCCTAAGCAGCTGCTTTAATAATTGAATAGGCAGTAATTAAAATAAGCAGTAGTCACGAAGGTGTTCTTCAACCAGTGGTAGGGCTATTATTATACAACAGAGACAGACAGATTTAAAGTGTTCTTAGTTTAAGGCAGCCCTGTGTGTGTCGAGTGGTTGTGCTTTGAAACAACACATAACAACAAGAAGCTGCATTAGTCTCTGAGACAGAACCACCCACTCTAAGTCTCTAACACACAGTCAGGGATCGTCACATACGTTCACAATGTCCAAACACATATAGTGTCACATTAATCCAGCCACTACCACAACAATGACAACATGGTGACACACTTAGAGGCGGACTCAAAAGCATTGAACAACCGTTTTACAAAAATAAGGACATGTTATTTAGAGGATACGTAACCATGATTTGATGAGCACGGAGCCGTGGTGTATTTTAAATAATTTTCTCATACTTGAATATCTTTGGCACTAGGCGCTGCCATTATGCTCAAGCTGAATTTGGTTTGACAAGCTCATATTTAGTCAATGTAAATTCAATTTTTCTGTCATTAATGTACATTTCTGCGTGAAAATGAGAATATGGTGTCATATTAGATGTAGATCAACCGATCATTTGTATGCATTTTCAATATAAAAGGTTAAATTACAAGTGTTTCTGCCCCCTTTTAAAACTGCAAGTTGTCAAAATGGTATCGAAGGCTGCAGCCAGTAAATGTCACTGATGTGACTTGGTTGGTTGCCATGACAACCCACAACACCACTGTGATGTGACATCTGCAGTAGCATCAGTGTGCATTAGTTCCTGTATTACCCTATAGGTGGTGTAGCATTTAACCCCTGCAGTGTGACCTCCCCATAAGTTAGGGTGTTCTGGGTTCATTGTGAACTTATGTGACCTCCGTGACAATCACACACTAATCTCACAACTCTGCAGTGACGTAACTAATACCCACAGTTGTAAAGTTGAGAAAATAACAACACGTTTTTATTAGTAATAAGGATTCACTCAACGCAACATGTTTTACTTCTAGGACTACTACATGGAAAAGCTTTTTCACATGTATCTTACTGAGATTGTACCAACAGATTCATGCATGTGGCATCAGGCTCTTTAAACAGCTTCTGATGTTGTACTGAAGCTACACACAGCAGCCTCCACGCACTCTCCTTCAAGTTATGTCAAGTCACCATAGATCAGTTTTACCTGACAGAATGCTGTCTGTTTACTGCTACATGCACTCAAATTTTACAGTAAACAAAAGTTTTGTTATTTTTTCCTGGGTAAGATTGTTTAGTGTAAGTCTGCCTTTGACTATTTTCATGTTTTTATTGCCAAAATAAGAAAACGTATTGCTAGAATTTTGACATGGGAACATTTTATTTAACATCAAACTGTCAGTTTGTGTCTACTTACATTGAACTGTCAGTTTGTGTCTACTTACATTGAACTGTCAGTTTGTGTCTACTTACATTGAACTGTCAGTTTGTGTCTACTTACATTGAACTGTCAGTTTGTGTCTACTTACATTGAACTGTCAGTTTGTGTCTACTTACATTGAACTGTCAGTTTGTGTCTACTTACATTGAACTGTCAGTTTGTGTCTACTTACATCGAACTGTCATTTTGTGTCTACTTACATTGAACTGTCACATGTCTCCTTGTGTACTTGTGTCAAATGTTTGATGTTTAATTATATGAAACAGTCTTTGTGTGTGTACTTACATTAAACTGTCACTTTGTGTGTACTTGTTTTTAACTGTCAGTTTGTGTGTACTTACAATAAACTGTCACTTTGTGTGTACTTGTTTTGAACCTTAGTTTCTGTCCTGTCACTTACCCATGTACTTCATCAAACTGTCACTTTGTGTGTGCTTACACTGCGTGTGCTTACACTGGTGTCACTTTGTGTGTGCTTACACTGGTGTCACTTTGTGTGTGCTTACACTGATGTGTCTCAGTTGGTGCTGCTGTGTGAGAGTGTAAGCTGACTCTCTGTACATTTCATCTCAAGTACTAAACACAATATTCTGATGATAGATTTCATGAATATCCAATGTTGATATTTAGGACACCATTTTTTTTAGGAAAATGCTTATTTACATCTGAAGTACTAAAGACACAATCACATATTTTTCAATAACCTTTTTATATTAATTTATGTTAAATGCATGATTGTTATTATTTATTATATTTATATATACACTATCTGCATATTGTTTACAGTACTTTTTCATTACATTTGCAATATCATTTGTTCTACATTTTAGAAAAATTATTGTTGTGGTTTCTCATGTACATCTTTGTTAAGACTATACATCTTCGTGAAACACAGATTGGTTGTTTCATGTATTTTAGTTATATGTATGTAAAATAGATTGATTTGGTAAAGTGAAGATACCTGTGTGTGGTATCAGTGCTTAAGTGTGTTGTATCAGTGCTTAAGTGTGTTGTATCAGTGCTTAAGTGTGTTGTACATGTGATGTTTCAGGGAGGCGATCCTGCTGTATGAACAGAGCTGGTACCGGCGCTGCACGATGCTCTTCTGTTGTCTCAGCAAGAGTCGCTACAGCGTAAGTTGAAACTTAACACGTTTAGACCATTGTGATTCATGTTAATTCATTCATTCATATTAGTTGAAACTCAACCACTTTTAAACCATTGTGATTCATGTTAATTCGTTCATTCATGTTAGTTGAAACTCACCACTTTTAAACCATTGTGATTCATGTTAATTCGTTCATTCATATTAGTTGAAACTCAACACGTTTAGACCATTGTGATTCATGTTAATTCATTCACTCATATTAGTTGAAACTCAACACGTTTAGACCATTGTGATTCATGTTAATTCGTTCATTCATGTTAGTTGAAACTCACCACTTTTAAACCATTGTGATTCATGTTAATTCATTCATTCATATTAGTTGAAACTCAACACGTTTAGACCATTGTGATTCATGTTAATTCATTCATTCATATTAGTTGAAACTCAACACGTTTAGACCATTGTGATTCATGTTAATTCGTTCATTCATATTAGTTGAAACTCAACATGTTTAGACCATTGTGATTCATGTTAATTCATTCATTCATATTAGTTGAAACTCAACACGTTTAGACCATTGTGATTCATGTTAATTCGTTCATTCATATTAGTTGAAACTCAACACGTTTAGACCATTGTGATTCATGTTAATTCATTCATTCATATTAGTTGAAACTCAACACGTTTAGACCATTGTGATTCATGTTAATTCATTCATATTAGTTGAAACTCAACATGTTTAGACCATTGTGATTCATGTTAATTCATTCATTCATATTAGTTGAAACTCAACACGTTTAGACCATTGTGATTCATGTTAATTCATTCATTCATATTAGTTGAAACTCAACACGTTTAGACCATTGTGATTCATGTTAATTCATTCATTCATATTAGTTGAAACTCAACACGTTTAGACCATTGTGATTCATGTTAATTCATTCATTCATATTAGTTGAAACTCAACACGTTTAGACCATTGTGATTCATGTTCATTCATTCATTCATATTAGTTGAAACTCACCACGTTTAGACCATTGTGATTCATGTTAATTCGTTCATTCATATTAGTTGAAACTCAACACGTTTAGACCATTGTGATTCATGTTAATTCATTCATTCATATTAGTTGAAACTCACCACTTTTAAACCATTGTGATTCATGTTAATTCGTTCATTCATATTAGTTGAAACTCACCATGTTTAGACCATTGTGATTCATGTTGATTCGTTCATTCATATTAGTTGAAACTCAACACGTTTAGACCATTGTGATTCATGTTAATTCGTTCATTCATATTAGTTGAAACTCAACACGTTTAGACCATTGTGATTCATGTTAATTCGTTCATTCATATTAGTTGAAACTCACCACGTTTAAACCATTGTGATTCATGTTAATTCATTCATTCATATTAGTTGAAACTCAACACGTTTAGACCATTGTGATTCATGTTCATTCATTCATTCATATTAGTTGAAACTCAACACGTTTAGACCATTGTGATTCATGTTAATTCGTTCATTCATATTAGTTGAAACTCAACACGTTTAGACCATTGTGATTCATGTTAATTCGTTCATTCATATTAGTTGAAACTCAACACGTTTAGACCATTGTGATTCATGTTAATTCGTTCATTCATATTAGTTGAAACTCAACATGTTTAGACCAATGTGATTCATGTTAATTCGTTCATTCATATTAGTTGAAACTCAACACGTTTAGACCATTGTGATTCATGTTCATTCGTTCATTCATATTAGTTGAAACTCAACACGTTTAGACCACTGTGATTCAGTTCATTCGTTCATTCATATTAGTTGAAGCTCAACACATTTAGACCACTGTGATTCATGTTCATTCATTCATTCATATTAGTTGAAACTCAACACATTTAGACCATTGTGATTCATGTTCATTCATTCATTCATATTAGTTGAAACTCAACACATTTAGACCACTGTGATTCATGTTCATTCATTCATTCATATTAGTTGAAACTCAACACATTTAGACCACTGTGATTCATGTTCATTCATTCATTCATATTAGTTGAAACTCAACACATTTAGACCACTCTGATTCATGTTCATTCGTTCATTCATATTAGTTGAAACTCAACACGTTTAGACCATTGTGATTCATGTTAATTCGTTCATTCATATTAGTTGAAACTCAACACGTTTAGACCATCATGATTCATGTCCATTCGTTCATTCACACGGACTCGTGATGAATAACAACAAGTCACAAGCCATTGTCATCCATTCATCAAGCCTGCGTACACCAACCTCGTTAACCCGCGTCAACATATGTGGCCAGCTCGTCGAAACTTCCCCCGTTATACGGGATCTAGGATTCAACGTCGACGCAAACCTAACAATGACGTCACAAGTGGCCAACGTGTGTCGCTCCGCCTACTACCATCTATCACGAATCGCCAAGATACGAGACTCCATCAGTACCACTGTATGTAAGAGTCTCATACACGGACTCGTAACTTCGCGACTCGACTACGGCAACGCAATATTACACGGCATAAGTGATCGTCACATGCACCGTCTGGAAATGGTCCAGCGGTCTGCGGCACGAATTGTCAGGCAAATTCGGCGGGGCGATCGGCAGTCCATGACAACAATACTGCGGCAGTTACACTGGTTGCCTGTCAGAAAGCGAATCGATTTTAAACTACTTGTACTTGTGCACAGGGCCATATACAATGGCACGCCGGAGTATCTTGCGGCACTGCTACGCCGCCACACACCTCCCCGTTCGCTGCGCTCTGCAGGCGGGTTACTGCTAGAGGTGCCCAGAGTCAACCTGGAACGTTTCGGCCACCGTGCATTTGCCTGTGCAGGACCCACTCTGTGGAACAAACTTCCAAGGAACATACGTGACAACAGTAACATTATACAGTTCAAGAAGCAATTAAAGACACTTTTATTTTCCACATAACTAGTTTCACACAACGAACATTCTATTTTAGCTAATTTATTATTACGATGTATACATATATTATTTATCTTATTTATTTTTATTACTATCAGTGCAGTATAGCGGGTTCTAATGTTTTGTCTGAAATGTCTATGTTTAATATTCATTTTTTTAAAGAATTATATAATTTATACATAGCCAATTTTACACGGTTTTTATCATAGGGTCTCATTACTTTATATTATTATCATTATTACTGTCACCATTATTTTAATCAGTATTCGCAAATTTACATGTATGTACACACCCGTGAACGGGACAGCCGTCCCGGATTTGATGGTGTCAAAATAAAGTTATTATTATTATTATATTAGTTGAAACTCAACACATTTAGACCACTGTGATTCATGTTCATTCGTTCATTCATATTAGTTGAAGCTCAACACATTTAGACCATTGTGATTCATGTTCATTCATTCATTAGTCCATTAGTCAAAGTTAGTCCGTTGTGAATCGTATATGTTCACACAAGTTGAAATTCAACATTGTTAGTCCGTTGTGAATTGTGATCGTTCACATAAGTTGAAACACGGTTAGTCCATTGTGAATTTTATTCATTTGAGTTCACATGTGGAAGACTATGTTACGTGCCCGGTATGTTCTATAGAAGATTGTTTGGTCTTGCTAAAATCATTGATCTGGTAATATTTGAAAGTGTGATACATGTTTACCTTGACTAAACAGTGTACTTGTCATGGTTTTAACTAAGACGAGAATAATGCCACTATAGGGTCACTTTATCGTATGGTAATTTCTTGTGTAGTTCCGACTGGCCATAGTGGTAACTAATCTAATAGTTTGTCTGTTGACTTTGTGAGACAAAAATAAAACACATTTGCACCATCTCTGTGGATGCTAGAGTAATTTATTTTCACAACATTTTAAAATGATGCTTGCCAGAAATGTAATGATATAAGTAGGTCATGCTGACGTTTTTGTTTGTCCCAATGTCCTACACAGTTTGTCCCAATGTCCTGCACAGTTTGTCCCAATGTCCTACACAGTTTGTCCCAATGTCCTACACAGTTTGTCCCAATGTCCTGCACAGTTTGTCCCAATGTCCTGCACAGTTTGTCCCAATGTCCTACACAGTTTGTCCCAATGTCCTGCACAGTTTGTCCCAATGTCCTACACAGTTTGTCCCAATGTCCTACACAGTTTGTCCCAATGTCCTACACAGTTTGTCCCAATGTCCTGCACAGTTTGTCCCAATGTCCTACACAGTTTGTCCCAATGTCCTGCACAGTTTGTCCCAATGTCCTACACAGTTTGTCCCAATGTCCTGCACAGTTTGTCCCGATGTCCTACACAGTTTGATACACGTTTATTCTCAGCACTTGTTTATGTGTCTGATTCTTGTGACAGGGCACATTTGACGAAGTCACAAAGTTGTTGGCGGAATTCTTCCGTGACCTTGATGTCGTGCCGTCTGACATAGTGGCTGGCCTCATGTTGCTACGGAAAGAGCAGAAGAGGGAGCGCATGTGTATAGTGTCCCAGGTTAGTGTCATGTATAGTGTCCCTGGTTAGTGTTACGTGTAATGTCCCAGGTTAGTGTCACGTATAGTGCACCCAGTTAATGTTGCATATAGTATCACAATATTCACAGGTTAGTGTCACATGTAGTGTACCAGGTCACTGTTTTGTATAGTCTCCTAGGATAATGTTGTGTATATTGTCCCAAGTTAGTAACATGTGTAGTGTCACTGGTAGTGTCATGAATAGTCTCACAATTTAATGTCATGTATAGTGAGTATCACAGGTTCGTCTCATGTGTAGTATCACATGTTAGTAACATGTATTATATCCCATATTAGTGTCATGTATAACATCTCAGAATAGTGTTATATGTAGTGTCCCAGGTTAGTGTCCTGTGTGGTGTCTAGTGTATTGTTTAACTTAGTGTTTGGTAAACTCAATGTTCAGAGTTCCAGGTTGGTGCGTTAAAGTTGACGATTACTAAGGTAAATGAAAGGCTAACAGCCATAAGTTTACTGGGTGGGTTCAGGTGGTCTGCCATAAGTTTACTGGGTGGGTTCAGGTGGTCTGCCATAAGTTTACTGGGTGGGTTCAGGTGGTCTGCCATAAGTTTACTGGGTGGGTTCAGGTGGTCTGCCATAAGTTTACTGGGTGGGTTCAGGTGGTCTGCCATAAGTTTACTGGGTGGGTTCAGGTGGTCTGCCATAAGTTTACTGGGTGGGTTTAGGTGGTCTGCCATAAGTTTACTGGGTGGGTTCAGGTGGTCTACCATAAGTTTACTGGGTGGGTTCAGGTGGTCTGCCATAAGTTTACTGGGTGGATTCAGGTGGTCTACCATAAGTTTACTGGGTGGGTTCAGGTGGTCTACCATAAGTTTACTGGGTGGGTTCAGGTGGTCTGCCATAAGTTTACTGGGTGGGTTCAGGTGGTCTGCCATAAGTTTACTGGGTCGGTTTAGGTGGTCTGCCATAAGTTTACTGAGTGGGTTCAGGTGGTCTGCCATAAGTTTACTGGGTGGGTTCAGGTGGTCTGCCATAAGTTTACTGGGTGGGTTTAGGTGGTCTGCCATAAGTTTACTGAGTGGGTTCAGGTGGTCTGCCATAAGTTTACTGGGTGGGTTCAGGTGGTCTACCATAAGTATACTGGGTGGGTTTAGGTGGTCTGCCATAAGTTTACTGGGTGGGTTTAGGTGGTCTGCCATAAGTTTACTGGGTGGGTTCAGGTGGTCTGCCATAAGTTTACTGGGTGGGTTCAGGTGGTCTGCCATAAGTTTACTGGGTGGGTTCAGGTGGTCTGCCATAAGTATACTGGGTGGGTTCAGGTGGTCTGCTATAAGTTTACTGGGTGGGTTTAGGTGGTCTGCCATAAGTTTACTGGGTGGGTTCAGGTGGTCTGCCATAAGTTTACTGGGTGGGTTCAGGTGGTCTGCCATAAGTATACTGGGTGGGTTCAGGTGGTCTGCCATAAGTATTTCTGGGTGGGTTCAGGTGGTCTACCATAAGTATACTGGGTGGGTTCAGGTGGTCTGCCATAAGTTTACTGGGTGGGTTCAGGTGGTCTGCCATAAGTATACTGGGTGGGTTCAGGTGGTCTGCCATAAGTATACTGGGTGGGTTCAGGTGGTCTACCATAAGTATACTGGGTGGGTTTAGGTGGTCTGCCATAAGTTTACTGGGTGGGTTCAGGTGGTCTCATAAGTATTTCTGGGTGGGTTCAGGTGGTCTCCATAAGTATACTGGGTGGGTTCAGGTGGTCTGCCATAAGTATACTGGGTGGGTTCAGGTGGTCTGCCATAAGTATACTGGGTGGGTTCAGGTGGTCTACCATAAGTATCCTGGGTGGGTTTAGGTGGTCTGCATAAGTTTACTGGGTGGGTTCAGGTGGTCTACCATAAGTTTACTGGGTGGGTTCAGGTGGTCTGCCATAAGTTTACTGGGTGGGTTCAGGTGGTCTACCATAAGTATACTGGGTGGGTTCAGGTGGTCTGCCATAAGTATACTGGGTGGGTTCAGGTGGTCTACCATAAGTATACTGGGTGGGTTCAGGTGGTCTGCCATAAGTTTACTGGGTGGGTTCAGGTGGTCTGCCATAAGTTTACTGGGTGGGTTCAGGTGGTCTACCATAAGTATACTGGGTGGGTTCAGGTGGTCTGCCATAAGTATCCTGGGTGGGTTTAGGTGGTCTGCCATAAGTTTACTGGGTTGGTTCAGGTGGTCTATCATAAGTATACTGGGTGGGTTCAGGTGGTCTACCATAAGTATACTGGGTGGGTTCAGGTGGTCTGCCATAAGTATACTGGGTGGGTTTAGGTGGTCTGCCATAAGTATACTGGGTGGGTTCAGGTGGTCTACCATAAGTATCCTGGGTGGGTTTAGGTGGTCTGCCATAAGTTTACTGGGTGGGTTCAGGTGGTCTACCATAAGTTTACTGGGTGGGTTCAGGTGGTCTGCCATAAGTCTACTGGGTGGGTTCAGGTGGTCTACCATAAGTATCCTGGGTGGGTTTAGGTGGTCTGCCATAAGTTTACTGGGTGGGTTCAGGTGGTCTACCATAAGTATCCTGGGTGGGTTTAGGTGGTCTGCCATAAGTTTACTGGGTGGGTTCAGGTGGTCTGCCATAAGTTTACTGGGTGGGTTCAGGTGGTCTACCATAAGTATACTGGGTGGGTTCAGGTGGTCTGCCATAAGTTTACTGGGTGGGTTCAGGTGGTCTGCGTAGTAAAGACGTAAAGTTATGCACTGTGTCATAGCTTACCTTCACACGTTAGTGTCACACTGTGCAATACATATCTGTGCTGTGACAAGACGTTCTGTCCACTCACAAACTCTCGTTGTGTCTCGTTGTTCTGCAGAAGAGAAATGATGTGTACCAGTTCCTATCAGGGGTGGCCATCACACCCCAGACCAAGTTTGTGAGTCTGAAGAACCCTGAGATGTTGGCAGAGTTCAAGGCCGCCCTGTACTACCTACACTACTCCATCGCGGCATACGGCTGGCCCATCTACCTTCTCATGCACCGGTCAACTGGCTGCTGCAAGCTCCTGCCCAGTCTCAGGTATGCAGGGGCACAGGGTTCCCGTGTACATGTCCATATATGGGCTCGTTGTAAAGAAATGCTTTCATAAATCTTACTCCAAGTACAAATGCACTAAAACTCAACACACAAGATGCAGTATACATCATGAACTCAGGCCAACAGGTGTCATGGTTTTCTGATTGGCAGTTGTCATGGATTATGAGTGACAGGTGTTGCAGTTGTCGATTGACATATGTTGTTGCTGATTGACCAGTGTTGTTGTTGCAGATTGGCAGGTGTTGTGTCTACTGATATTGTGGTTGTTGCTTGACAGATGTTGCAGCTGCTGTTGTTGCTGCTGCTGTGTGTACACACGGCATGAGTACACACACGTTGTAGATGACAACTGCTGTTCATGTCACCTCGCAGCCATCCGCAAACTCTCTGGTCTTGACACTCGCAACATCGTCTACGCAAACTGTCACGTTGAGGTACTGAGACTGTCACAGTGATAACATCTGAACATAACAGTTGATTCCAGAATCTGATGCCACAATTGTAATTAGCTCCATCAAACTTTGCCTTGGCATGTTCTCTTATGTATTTCACATTACTAGGGCGGCCCACATACCCCGGAACTATATGGTGCAAAGTTCGACAGAATCGTGTTTGTGATGACCATTTTGTTGCTAGGCAAAACATTACTGTCAGTCAAGGTCATGGGGAACAATTTTCAAAACAAATGTTTTCGAATGTTAATTAGCATCAGTTTACAGTCTCCAGAAATGTCTGAATACCGGTTGATTGAATACCTGGTTATTGTCTGAACTAGTTTTGTATTTGCCTGTCTTGACTGTGTGTAACAATCTCTCTCAAAGGTCGGTGAAACGTCATTCTTCATTGCCTTGGACCATGACAAGAGGAAAGTGATCATCTCTATCCGTGGCACATTGTCCCTGAAGGTACGTACCCAGGGGTAACTCAGTGTGTCTGAAGGTACGTACCCGGGGGTAACTCAGTGTGTCTGAAGGTACGTACCCGGGGGTAACTCAGTGTGTCTGAAGGTACGTACCCGGGGGTAACTCAGTGTGTCTGAAGGTACGTACCCGGGGGTAACTCAGTGTGTCTGAAGGTACGTACCCGGGGGTAACTCAGTGTGTCTGAAGGTACGTACCCGGGGGTAACTCAGTGTGTCTGAAGGTACGTACCCGGGGGTAACTCAGTGTGTAGTGTTAGTGAGTACGTTACATCTGGTCCTGTCTCATAGCAACGGTCCTTGGTGGGCTCTACAAAGCAACTACACGAAGGACGAGGATCAGCTTCAGTTGCAGTCAAATGAACTCAAAGGAAACTGCACCGTTTGTTCACCTGTGTTCAACGTCTTTTATTAGTCACATAAAGAAGTTGTGTATTACTTTGAGGCAGTATTTAGAGGTGGCATGAAAAACCACATCACCATGGTAGACAATGCACACCAGTGAGTGATTAATTGGAACAAACCTATCATTGGATGCGAGAAATAGGTAGTTATGAGGTGACAATTTCTGCAGATATTTGTTTAAGAGCGGTGATGTGACCTTCTCGCCTTAATATCTTTTACCAGGAGTTCACTTAGAAACAGATCCATGTAATACACCTGGCATGTGTCTGCTGTAGGACATCCTCACAGACCTACAGGCTGAGGGAGAGGTGCTTCCAGTCACCCCAAAACACGAGGAGTGGCTTGGGCATAAGGTCAGTAGTTCAGCAGGTCAGAGGGCAGCCCTACGATGTATCATTAACTTTGTTAATCTAGAAATTATTGCTGCCTGTGTATTTTTTGGATTAACACATTTTACGGATAAACGATTATGTACATAACAGAGTTTAGAGATGTTCTCTTCCCATGAAGTGATGTCAGTTTATTGAGGTTTGCAGATTATCAGTGCCATTGCTAAATACTGTTATATACTGTTACAAATTTAAATGCGAACTTGTTAAAGTCAATTTACAATATTATTGTGCCCTTGTTAAGATCCATTTGAGTCATTTACTATGTTTTGTGTTATCATCTAAAAGTGCATCTTTATAATATATTGTAGTTATTTTAAGCAATTACCTATTTTGCATTACTTGTTTGGCAAACTATTTAAGTAAATATTAAAGAGAGCAGTCACCATGTATTGATGAGATATAAAATAGCACTCATTTGCAAGCATGGAGAAGTGGAGAATTTGGTATCTAACAATGAAAATTATTAAAAAATAAATATAATATTAACCTTATGTACAGAATATGATACAGAAATTATAAATATATTTTAAACAATCATGTTCAGCTGTTTTAATTCATTGGATACAAAAAGCCGTAGGAAACTATGTGGAGTTTTCTGAGAGGGGTGTAACAGCAACCATCTGTCACATGCCACAGAGCCAGTGGTTTTGGTCAACAAAAACCCACACAGACTTCATGTTAGCTGCGGCCAAAACAACAGCACCTGAGCTTGAATGTTCATGGATATGCACACTGTAGAAGTGTTACAATTACAATACTATTACTGTAGTGAAGTGACCGCCAAGAATGCTTTGTCTAGACGTAGTCTGGCCCTGTATAATTAATATTCATTAGGTGTTTTGTGGTAGGTGTGTTGTCTGTGTGTGTGTGTGTAGCGCATGTGTTGTAGGTGTGTTATCTGTGTGTGTTGTAGGGTATGGTTCAGGCCGCTGTGTACATCAAGCGAAAGCTGCAGGAGGAAGGACTACTCCTGCAGGCTTTTAGTGACGACCAGGTACGTCACAACTAGCTCACTAATGTAACAATACCTTTTTTAAATGGTTATTCTAAATTTTGTTGTTATGGTTAGGTGTCCACTAAGGCAGATTTCACTGTGTACCTAAACATTGTACATCAATACGTCCTAGATTTGTGATCACTGAAATTAATTTTATTAGTAACAGTGTGTTTTTAAATATATAGGTGGACTGTTAGTGATGTTAATTAATAACCACATGTGTACTTCTCAGTATGACCTCAGGGTCAGGCAGTGGTGACCTCAGGGTCAGGTAGTGGTGACCTCAGGGTAAGGCAGTGGTGACCTCAGAGTCAGGCAGTGGTGGAGTCTCATCCAAGTACAATGTCTGATGTTTGTGTGTGTGTCCAGAGTGAAGACTCAAGTGACTACGGCCTGGTCATTGTTGGTCACTCTCTGGGCGCTGGTACTGCGGCCATCCTCGCCATCCTGCTTCACGAGGACTATCCCAGCCTGCACTGCTTCGCCTATGCACCCCCTGGTGGACTGCTCAGGTAAAGACGCTTATATGCACTCTTTATTTACTCCATATAAGATCAATTTAAAAAGCTAACATTTGTGATAGATACCCATCATTTCAGTTGTATGAAAAGGATATTTAAAATAATTAATGTTTCAATGGCTACTGTATATTCCTGTGAGCCAGTCAGAGACTTATCTACATTTATCACCTGATTCATGCAAAAGTTCCATTCTATGGTAAAACTAATGTTCAATTTGTCTTGGTGACACCTGTGTAGTTTTCATCAAACCATCAACCCAACTGTTCATTTATTTAATTTTTCCATTAATCTGTTCAAGTAATTGTATCATTGTAATCTTCACATGAATGCCCTGTTTGATTGTGTGTGATTATCTTCAATATTTGTCACCGAGAGGTGAAGGCTAAATGTCGACTCAACAACTGACAAAAGTTCCTGTATGTAATGACCAACATAATTTGTTTACCTTCAAACATAGCGTACACTGTTATATTATATTACTTAGTGTCGAGTAGGTATGTCTTTGTGTGTCAAGTAGGTATGTCTTTGTGTGTCAAGTAGGTATGTCTTTGTGTGTCAAGTAGGTATGTCTTTGTGTGTCAAGTAGGTATGTCTTTGTGTGTCAAGTAGGTATGTCTTTGTGTGTCAAGTAGGTATGTCTTTGTGTGTCAAGTAGGTATGTCTTTGTGTGTCAAGGATGGTATGTCTTTGTGTGTCAAGTATGGTATGTCTTTGTGTGTCAAGTATGGTATGTCTTTGTGTGTCAAGTATGGTATGTCTTTGTGTGTCAAGTATGGTATGTCTTTGTGTGTCAAGTAGGTATGTCTTTGTGTGTCAAGTAGGTATGTCTTTGTGTGTCAAGTAGGTATGTCTTTTTTGTGTCAAGTAGGTATGTCTTTGTGTGTCAAAGAATTGGAATTGCGGTGAACAGAGCTACTTGATGAAGTAGCTTCACAATGACACCTTGTTGACAGTAGTATGCACTGAGCTAAATGTGTGACGTGTGTTTATGTCTTCAGTGCCACGTGTGTGGAGGACACCAAGTCATTCATCACGTCGGTGGTGGTGGGCAAGGATGTGGTGACCAGGTGAGACAGTGACACCAGACAATTGTCACAACGGGTCCACCACGCATTTAGGCAGGATCAAATATTACCAGTCCAAAAGCACGTAAACACAACCTAGTTTAAAAATAATTATAATAACCATAATTTCTATTATGGCTAAATCTTTGGAAACCATGATCAGGGTCGTATCAATTTGAAAGGGTTGATCCCTCCCAGAATCATGGATATAAATGAGAATATGGTGGTAAATAGCCGGATTAATTTACATGACATTTTAGTGACTTTGTGACATTGGATGTTTTTTAAATTATAAATTCATTTATTAACCTTTTAATATAATACTTTTGATTGTTTTTATAATGTGAGTTTATTTTTATTTCGTGCATTTATTTTTTATTAATTTAATTATTAACCTTTTAAAATTTATATTATTGATTGTTTTTATAATGTGTTTATTTTGTTGTTGTGGTTATTTTTTATATTGTGAGCGCATCGATTAACTTTGAGTAGATATGATAAAAGAACCATTATTATTACTTACTATTCACCCCCTGTTTCACCCCAGGATGGGGTTGTACCAGATGGAAAGTCTGCGACAAGACGTCCTCAACCTGATCAAGAAGAGCAATGTCCCAAAGTGGCAGATCATTGGCACAATGATGTGTTGTCTGCTGCCGTACCAGGAGGAGCAAGATGAGGAGGCGGCCCTACAGACCTGTCAGCCTCTCCGCAACAACAGACGCTTCATACACCCCATGGACTCGAGGGTTGGCCTCACCACCCACACCCCTCTCTTCCCCCCGGGAAAGATCATCCACGTCGTCCGCAGCCACCCGAAGAACATCAGGTCAGTTACGTTGTTTCTCTCGTGTCTGTTTATTGAGGTGCTGGAGCACGCTGGGTAGAACACCAGGCATGAAAACATTAACTTTGAGTGTTCTCGGAAGCTTATTGTTACGTGTAATTTATTTATGACTCTATCTATATTTCTGCATTAGTCTTACTTGCATCTGGAAACTGCATATTAAGGCCTCACTCAATTGGCTGCATAACGACAGTAAAAAAGGCAAGTTCTTATATAGCGCAGTATCCAGTCCTCAGGACCATTCAGAGCGCTTTACACTTTACTTCCCTGACAGACCTGTTCACCCAGACACCATCTCGACTTCTCTGGGAAGCATCCAGCCATATACTACAATTAATATGCAAAGGCTGCTCATATACATATCCACCACTGTCTGTTGCCAGGTACTCATTTATACAGCTGAGTGAACTGGAGCAATGTAGAGTGAAAAAAACTTGCCAAGGTTTTAACACCGCAGCACAGGATTCGAACCCAGGTTCTCGTAGTCGAGAGTTCAAAGCTCTACCCCTGAGCCACTGCGCTCCACAGTGATGAATATTTGTCATATGTACATCTTTGTACAGCACTCCAGAGTAATTTATAAAAGATACGTCATTACAAACACTTACCCATTCACTACTGCAGTATGTTAGTACAAGGCAGTGACGTAGTTCTGTGTCGTGCCACCAGGGGGCGGTGTCACAAGGAGAAGCCGGTGTATCAGGCGATCTACACCCGCAACACGGACTTTGACGAGGTCCTTATTTCACCCACGATGCTCACCGACCACCTCGCAACCAACATCCTCAAGGCTATGGAGAAGGTAACTTTTTGTCATTCGAATTGTCGAAAGAAAAAGTTGGTTGTGAATTGTGAAAACACTATCTGTGTAGGGCCGTCACGTGACACTTGGTGAGTGATGTCTACTGTCTGTCATGTGACATTCAGCTCTGTGTGTCTCCTGCATACACCAACCATGTTTAATGTTTTGTTATTTCACTGTGTATATTATAAAACAGTGTTTCTCTGTCTGTTTGTGGGCTCACATCTCCATCAGTTTTGCATGTATTCTGCTGACGTTTTGGGGGTGATCTAGTGAGCCTGCCCAGATGATTTGGACTTTTTCATAATTTATGCGGGGTGTGGAGACCTATGAGGAAATAAGTGTACTTTTGTATGCTTAAATATGTTTATCCTCAGTAATAGTATATAATATGCTTATTCTTTATTTGATTTTGCATCTAAACTATGTTTAATTGTCACGTATATATATTTTTACTAAATAAGCTCAACCAGTTGAGTATATTTATTCAGGGTGGTGAGGATGGGACCTTGAGGATCACAATTGCCTTTTATCGCCAGACATTGCTGTGTCACTTGGCTACTAGAGTAATATAGCAGAGTTGATAGACATGAAGCTTGTGTTTGTGTCTGCCAGGTGCTCACCAACATGAGCCCGACCAAGCCCGTCAGACGTCTGCCCGAGAGTGAGCGCCGTGCCCAACTGTCATCTCTGCTGGAGGAGGACGAGTTGGACCTGAGTCACCAAGCGGGTGACAGTGTGTGCACCAACGGTGACTTCACCCTGTCTCTTGGTGTCTTCAATGGCATCTCTGACAGCTCTAACTGCGAGAGCATCGTGCCCCAGCACGCAGGGTCATTGCGGGCACACACACTGCCGTCAACATCGTCACAACGTCCACAGTTCACCCTCGACCTACTGAGTGACGACTGGGTGGGGCACGCCCCTCTCGCCACCCCCGAGACGCTGTCCGAGACGTCCAGTTTCGGTTCTCTGGCCAGTCTGCAGCGGCAGTCTTCGCTGCGCGGTGACAGCGCGCGTGTCAAGACGGACTTCGCAAAGTTGGAGACGATCACGCAGTCGCCGTTGCGGCAGTCACACACCGACGAACGCGAGTGTTTGGTGACAGTGACCAGTCCACTGGACCACACCGGTCACTCTCAGACAGAGACAGAGACCCAACTGGGACAGGAACCCCTGGCGCACTCCACCCCTGCCAGGGGCGACCGAACCAACAGTCCTGGCGTCCCTACAGAGGCGTGGCCAACGCCAATACGAATCCCTGTGGTGTGTGAAACGATCGCCCCAGTGCATTGTGGGACTGCAGTGAACAGTTGCCCCGGTGATGAGGTGTTATTTAACGATGACGTGTCACGGACAAAAATTGACGTAATGCCTCGGGGGGTGACAAATGGTTATGACACAATGTCCCCAGCGAATAAACGCTGCAAACCCCTCGGCAATGGTCTTCCTGCACGGCCAGCAGATGGAGCCACGGTGCAGCCAGACACTGATGACAGACTTAGGTGCGACATGAAGCCATTGAATATGGTACAGTCCCTGCGAGGGGGCAAACAAGACAAGGGTGGTACCCCGGAGAAGGGGCGTCTTAGACGGACTCACAGTGATGGTCCTAGTACACGGGCCATCAGGAAGGCACACGCCCTGCACAATGGGGGCGTAACCACAAGTATCCCACAATGCAATGGCACCACAGCGCGTCACTCGGAGGGGGACGTGGCTTGGAGTTGTGATGGTGGAAAGTGTCACTGGCCAGTGAGTGACAACAGCAACCCGCAGACTGATGACAATCGCCTGTCAACTGTGTCATCATAGACCCCCTTACCTGTCATCTATATCATTGTAGTCCCCCATCACCTGTCAGCTGTTATAATATGACCCCTATTTCCTGTCAACAGTGTCATCGTAGGCCCCCATCACCTGTCAACAGTGTCATTTGTAGCCCCCCCATTACCTGTCAACAGTGTCATTTGTAGCCCCCCATTACCTGTCAACAGTGTCATTGTACCCCTCCCACCCACCCACCCCCATCCCCCCCACACACGCATCACACCATGTGTTTGACACGGTGATATGGTCAACCTCTGGTCAGTCATTAGTGACATTGAATCTCCTGCCAGAATATCTCCACAGGCTATGTACAACTGATATTCCTGGCCTAAGTTATTTATCCACTAAATAACTCTTGCCTGTTCTGTTGTGTGTCAGTGTGTTCCTTTCATGACATATTTAGTCACATATAGGTCAAACACGATATATTACATATATTTTACAATCCACATTGCAGCATTGTGTTTGATAAAAAATTACAGCATCTCAATATTGTCAACATAGAGATAGTAATTCTAGCATTGTTTTGACTCCCCGAAAACAAAAGAAAAATGTGATACTAATATATGACTTTGATTTAGAGAATAAAATACTGCGATGGAAAGAACACATTGACATATAGAAACAGTGGTAACAGTGTTGTTTAGCCACATTGATTATGCCAGCCAATGAAATACAGGATTACTGTAAAATCAGTCTTTTCATGGCCTATGAAATTCACATATATATGTAGATTCTTATTTTTTGTGAGACACAATTAAAATAGTGATATTCAGTGCATTTGTAAGTAAGTAATGTAGGTGTGTCTGATATATATACTGCAGAAATAAATAAATGCTGTATTTTTGTGTGAATGTTATGGATAGGACATATCTACATAATGGTGTATGTCTTCCTGTGGAAATGCTATGCTATGCTACTACAATCACACGTCAATGTATATTTAAGTAGTTGTATGTCTCTTTCTTGCCATGTTTGTGTAGTACAGTTTGTTTATGTTATTCCCTGCTCTGTGCAACCAACTGAACATGTCCAACTCAAACTCATTACTATTGCTTCTTGTCCCAAGTGAAGCTAAAATTTAAAAGCTACAAATATTTGTCTAAACCCTTGAAAACTTGCTTAAAATATTTGTTTTGTCATTGTGTTATATTATTTTACATGGAAGTCAAAATACTTTGATAATTATTTGGAAAAATGTTGATAAATAATTTATATATTAATACAGTATAAATATTGAGTTCTTGCATATTTTACATTCTTATGAAAAATTTATATACGTCGGATTTATTCTATGTAATACTGTATTAGTTTTGCAAGGTTTAATAATCATAATGGTTGATTGCATTTTTACGTTATGATAAAAAATTGTAGGACATGTTTGAGTAAATTGTACTGCTCTCCAAAAATACGATATTGGATTATTGCATATTGGCGACAGTGTGGCTGTCACTGGCTGAGATGTTGTCACATGTTTGTAAATTTAAAAAGCATTGTCCAGTTGTCCCCATGACTTAGTCATAGTGTGAAATTATTGTGAGTTTTATGATACAAATTTGCCATTTGTGCTAGTGGATATTGACTAATGCATCACTCTTAAAGTGGAAACAGATGTAATGTTGATATGGTGACAACTAAACCCTCCATACAGAAAGTTTTATGAGACTGTGTGAACGTTGGTGACAACCCTGAGGGCATTTCAAATAATGTTTGTGTCTTTGTTAACCGATCCTATTAAACCTAGTCACCCCAGCCCTGATGATGACAAGAGACATGGGTCCTTTACTTCTGACCCTGTATAAATCTTGGCACACGAGAAATCGTATTTACTCCTCAGTCAAATATCTAGCTGTCAAACTATTGAAAATATTTGTCTTGTATTCTTTGGAAGAAACTGGTAACATTTTCTCAACAACAAATAATTTGAAGGTACTTGATGACCACCTTACCCTGACATTTTGTACCAGAAAGAAACATTTTGTACCCTAACATTTGAGAGCACATAACAAGAAACATGGTGTATGTTCTTAATAAAGACTATCAAATCTGGCAAATAGCAAGCCTACTAATGACGAAACTGTTTATTATTGAAAACCATTTTACCGTTTACACACAGTGGGTAATTTAACCAGAGGTCAAGTTGCTGTTGTTGCTCTAACTATGGCGGAATCCTTTCATTGTGATCAGTATTTCTGTTTATATCTTTTGTGATGTGAGTTCAACATTGTTTAAAAATATGTCCACTTTGTGCGATGCTTTGCTTTTTCATGTTTCTTTGTACTTTATACATGTTTTGTGATACGCTGCTATTTACATTCCGTAGTGTTGTTATTCAGGTGAACAGGTTCAGACAGTTCCCATCTTTTTTGGATGGCTGGCGCCGTTTTGTGGCAGATAGAGTTAGTTATTTATTACACAGTTTACGTTGCTTTTTCAAGACTAGTATTATAGTATTATTTAAGATTCCTGTAAGTGTTGGTTTTTGTTTTGTAGACAATCTTATTTTTGACATCTGTGCCATCTTTATTGTTTTATGTATATCCATGCATGCTTAAGCAATATATAATTCACCATGCTTTTTGTAAGCATGTTACGCATTTTATGCACGGTGACTAATTAAATATAAATATCAGGATGTCCATGTCTGATATGTTGAACGTCTGTCTTATTTGTGTTGTTTTTAAATAGTAATACTACTTATTTTCATAAAATAGCAAGTTGGTAAATACATTTATAAGGTGCATCTTCACAAGTAATGGTTTTTACTAACATTTTAATGTGATATTCACTGACACCAGTTAAATCAGAACTATTTGGTTTACAATTTATTAAAAGTGTATTACAATAAACAAACAATTTTAAGCTAGAAATATTTTAAAAGACACAGTGTAACAATTTGATATTATTTATAGACACTACTGTTTTCGCTCGAAAGATCGGAGTTTGTTTTGTTTTTGGTTGTAATAATTACAATCACTGCAAAGACAAGATGTGGGTTTTCTGTCCCAGAACATGTGCGAAGCAGATTTGTCACATCACAGTTACTTGTTGGAAATGTCCTAATTAATATAATAATATATAATTATAAACATTTATTAAGCGTCATGTATCCAGGTAAAATACTCAAAGGCACTACAAATGTTAAATGTGTCTTATTAAATGGGTAAACATTACAATAAAATTGATACATGCTCAAATACCATAGGAAGTAAACCATATTAATAATACTAATGATCATTTAAGGTAACTCGGCAACATCAGGTATAAAATAAAGAATTTATATTTATTAGTCTACATACTAGTTTGTAGTTTTGGGTTAAAATAAATAATTTAAATAAGTTACCTAAAATAATTTAAGGATGAAGAAATAATAAGTTAATAAATATATGTATAGAGATAGAAGAGAGAGAGAGTCTATGAATGTCACCAACAGTGTAAAATATAATATTAAAGTATTGCCTAAAAAGCCGCTCTAAAAAGATAAAGCCACTTAATAAATAAAAAGCCAGGCTCCGTGAGATGGCAGCACTTTATAACCCCCCTCAATTCCGCCTGTGGAATTAATGGGCTGCCGATGTAACCGACAGGTCGATACTTTATAAGGTAATGACATCCTAGGAAAAGTATTCGACATTGAACTTATATTCACACAAAAATAAGTAACAATTTGCAGTTCTTTATAAAATAGGAATTACGGCAGGATTAACCAATATCCGTGAGGTGGCAGCATTGTTTGGCCTCACGGATAATATTCAAAAGCGCGGCAAAGTCACCAGATTGTCTTCTCGGTGAAGTCACGCAGCCGACCGACAGTCAGACTACCAGATGGGACCTAATGCGTTCTATCTCGCACACAGATCTCGCTCAATCTCGGACGACTCGTCATTTAGTACGGTATCAAAAAAATAAGTTTTAACTTTTTATCCCATCCATATGAGGGCGTTGTATGTCCGAAGAGACCCAGCTCTAATGTATCAGCTCTGCACACCGTCACGATGCTTTGAACGCTGACAACAAATGTACGTACGGCCAGTGTAAGACACCGTTGGTCAGAGTGGAACATATCACTGATTTCTTGGCGGTAATTGAGGTCTAAGCAGTAAACAGGTTTCTTTAACCCGCAGTACTCTCGAGAACGTTCACAAACAACTGGGCGCCAACTTGTGACGACTCGACAGAACTGCTCAATCGAACAACGTCTCGACTTGTCTATATCTGTGAGACATTTACCCATGCTGCAATTAATGCGCAAAGATGCAAAGACAACATTTCGCCACTGTCTATAGCCAGCTGAGGTATTTATGAATACAGCTAACTGTGCTGTGTGAACTGGAGCAACGTAGGGTTAACGAACTTACCCAAGTTTCAACGCGGCAGCACACGACTGTCGCCAGTCACGTACGTCGTGTTCGTCACTATTTCGTATTCTTAGCCTGGGTCTCGCGGTCCTGTTGGCAACTATCTGCGGGCCAAATTTGGGTTGTTGGCCAGGGTTTGAGAAACGTTGTTCTAGTTACTGCGGCGCAGTTCGCTAGGGGGCAGCACAAACTCAATCGTGTTTGAGCAGACTTCATTCATGTTTGAACAGTCTTTGTATTTATTTGTGCAGATTTCTTATTTGCGCAGACTATATATTTGAACACTGTTTTACTCATGTATTGATTTGTGTATTAATTAATTTTATTGGACGCTGCACACAAATTTCTCTTCGTGGGATATTGAAAATGTATTTATTGTTTAAGTGTACACACACATGCACGCACGCAATAGGTGAATGGTGAATGGATGCCTGCGAGGTCAGCGTGGATGGACCGGCGTGTGATTGGGGTGCCCGTGCGTGCGTGTATGTATGTTCTTGTGTGTGTGTGTGTGTGTGTGTGTGCGTGCGTGCGTGCGTGGGGCGTGCGTGTGCGTGCGTGCGTGCGTGCGTGCGTGCGTGCGTGCGTGCGTGCGTGCGTGCGTGTTATCAACCATGTATTTGTACAGCTGTATATATGCACAGCATTTGTATGTGATTCGACTGTTCAGTTCAGTGTTAGTGATAGGAATATCCCTAAAGAGGCAACACCTGTGTGTTGTTTATGTAAAGGTAGAATTCGTGCTGTTGGCTGTTTAAGAAAAAATACTGGTTGGCTGGCTGGCTGGCTGGCTGGCTGGCTGGCTGGCTGGCTGGCTGGCTGGCTTGGCCGTGATCGATCGATCGATCGATCGATCGATCGATCGATGGATTGATTGATTGATTGATTGATTGATTGATTGATTGATTGATTGATTGATTGATTGATTGATTGATTGATTGATTGATTGATTGATTGATTGATTGATTGTTGTTGATGATTGATTGATTGATTGATTGATTGATTTTGATTGATTGATTGATTGATTGATTAAACAAACAGTCGGTCGATATCGACGAAATCACTGCCTTTGTGCAGATACTTCTGTGTCCCGCCGTTGTAGGGCGTCTATGCGATCTAGTTATGTTTCATGCGAGGTCGACGGACAGCGACACAGGCTGGGAAGGTAAAAAGACACGGACCAGTTAGAATTTGGTTGATTACAGTTCGTATTATTAAGAGGGAAAATTACATACATTATGTGACAGATTGAAATCCATGAAGTTGTCTCGTGCTGGTTGGCGGGTGGTTGGACTTGCAGAAGAGTGTGCAGAACCGCAAGTAACACACCTGTGCCTGTGCTGTATATCCGTGTAGTGCAAGTAACACATCTGATATATGATTACTGTGTTAGTACACTGACCGGCAACAAACCGACACTTACGAAACCCAACCGTTATCAGTGCATAACATAGATTAGCTGTTAATATGGAATCTATTTTTAGTATATCCGCCAACAAGAACCTGCGATATTTCGGATTACGTCGAAAATCGTTATACATGGTCGACTTTCAACGTTTGTCCTCTTAACTACGCACGAACAGCACGACTCATTCTGGCTTAGCTCTGTGTTCGACACGTTGCACCAGTGTATCAGTAATCTGTATTGTTGTGGTGAACTTCGTAGAGTTTTAACGTAACTTAGAAGGCGGTCGGTCCAGGATAGTCTCGCAGTAAGCCGTCATGACATCTTCCATTACAGCGCGTTACAAACTGGAGTCAAGCAGTAACGTAGTCCTAATATGACAGCTGTGCACAGAGAATTTGAATGGTGTCAACATGTTGAAGACAAACGCTATTTCAACGTGTGCGTATGTGTTGACGTGCGTGCGTGCTGTGACAATTTTACAGCGAATAAATCCGCTTTCTGTCTATTATGTTTTCTGTATCTGATGTATAGCATAGTCCGTTTGTATATAATATGTCATCCACCCCACCCGATGCTCCTATGAGGTGGATCAACTTTGACGATACCATACAATTAAGACACAAGTGAAAACATGTTTACTTCCAAATTAAAGACATGGTCACATAAACAACGATATGTTACAATAATTCAGCTGAACATGTCAACGTTGTGCCTACAAACACGTCGGTGCGGATTAAGGAATAAACAAGTTGATGTCACGTGTCTACAATCACGTTCTGGTTTCTGGTTGTTCGAGTACACACAGGTCAGTAGATATTATAGTTAGTACGAATTTTTACAAACATAATTATAACTATTTTCAGTGGTTAATCTAAATTTACGTATCCCTAGAATATTTTATGTATCTATTCCTGGTGAATTGTCATAAAATATAGAGGGCTAATTGTATTACGTCGCGGTACAGTGGCGGCATTTGGTGCCTGGGATTTTTTCTTATAGGTGGTTTCCTCCAAACAGCCCAAACGTGGGCTAACGCAGGAGTTGTCCTTCTCTAGAATTAGGGAGTCCATTACAAGTTGTACATTTACCCCCTGTGTGGGATCTTTTACTTCCCCTGGCATAGACACCAGATAGAAGGGACCACCGGCTTATAGTGTCTCTTCCGAAAGACACAGGCAAATGTGGGGTGAAGAAATTGCCTAAGTTTCGAAACGGCGGTAGGTGGGATTTAACCATCATCCCCTCGATTGACAATCGGGCGCTCTACCGCGCGACCACCGCTCCCTACGATCACTGTTTCACGTTCTATTAAAATCATTGGACGATTAACCTGTAAGAAAATAACAACGTTTGTATGTCTAGAAGCAAATTTTGAACTGAAGTGACCTACATACTGCTAACGAATAAATTGTTGATAAAGCGAGGTTGCGTTGGGTCGACCATTCTGCGGTGAAGACATACGTTATTGTTTTGCCGCGAGGTGTCCACGAGCCGAGGGAGCATCAGTTAAGTCGGGGGAATTCCCGCAGGGTCGAACACAAATGTAATTAATTAATTGTATGTAACGTTGTCCTCAAACATCTGACTCGCTTTTTGGCGTTCGTCCATAAGTCCTTTTCAGAAATCCTTTAGATTTCCAAATTAAGGCGTTTTGTAAACAGTTTTGTTCGGTACGCGTCGGACATGGAAATTTCCGTTAACTTCCTGAAGCTATCCGGTGTGCACAGAACGATAGAGCTATAAACGGACCGGTCATGGTCAATGACCTGTTGTTCTAGTCCGCGTTGGTGTATCAAATGGTCGGCGTGTCATCGTAAATGGACCGATGCGTTACGTGGACGAACGTTGGGTCTATTTATCACACTGGAATATGGACCCGCTGTGAACCAGTGGAACGGTTTATGTTGAGTTGATTGGACATGTTTAAATAATTAAATAGTTACTTGAAGTGTGGACAATTTCAAATGTGCCATTCCCGAAAATCCCAAATGTGGTGATTTAAAATATACATATTATGATTAATATCAGCGTGGTTTTGTTCAGGTAACTGCAAGCTGGTGTCATGATCTGTATGTATACCAAAATATAGCTTATCAATAGGCGTACACCACTTAAATACTTCTAAGTTTAAAGCTGCATAATTGTATACTCATTTGTTTGCCGAATGTTCTGCTCCTGGCATTTCATGCTAATTTCGCGAAACATAACAATGTCCACGTCCCTCCCACATAAACGGACCACGCCTTCTTGTGCAACATCGACAATATCGCTTAGGACCATCAACGTAGTAATTATGACTAATCATCAATACAATACTCCGCGTCGCCAAATTTTTGGCTACTTACTGCGTCGCGGAGAACATCAACTTAACCTCGCGTGAACCGGGAGCTAATAATATACCCGGGTTCATGACACGACAAGTGGAGGCCGCTATTATTGGACTTGAGTCACGTGATCTCACGTCACGCCCTTGGTCGTCTGCACTGTCCGCGCCCGTCCGCTACTGAAGAGAGGCACACAGGATGACCTCTGGTTGTATTAAACAGACAGATTAAGAAGCAATTTTTGTTCACATTTTAAAAATAAAGTTCACAAAGGGCGGGTCCACGTGACCCCCGTGTCTGCGCACGGGTCTGTGTAAATATAGTTACATGTTACGTGGCTACTAGTTAGGTGGTAAAGTCAACTTACTAAACCGTAAAAGCAGGTATAAAACACATTGGAATTACTAGACATGAAAATATAACACGACTTTTACAATTATAATAAATTCCATGTCCCACGGACAGGAAGTCTTTGGCTATTGTGCTGTTCTCCTCTGTATCGTTGCTTGCAAGTCCATGTCCTTTGTGCGGTTTGGTCCCCTCTTTGTATACAATTGTCGAAACGAGGCCTAAGTATTGCATTATACGAAGGTATTATTGGTTCCTTTTTAATTTTCTTTTACAGAAGTAGGCCTGCAATAATTGGTTACTTGTTTATATTTTCAGTGTCTTGCCGGTTAATGCGTCGCCAAAATCGCAGTACGCCGACGTACGCACGTGCGTGCATGTGTGCGTGTGCGTGTGCGTGTGCGTGTGCGTGTGCGTGTGCGTGTGCGTGTGCGTGTGCGTGTGCGTGTGCGTGTGCGTGTGTGCGTGCGTGCGTGCGTGCGGGTGCGTGCGGTGTATGTATGTTTGTGTGTGCGCGCGCGTGCGTGTGTGTGTGTATGTGTGCGCGCATGTGCATGCGTGTAGGTGCTGTGGAGCAACAGAACGCAACACTTTAAAGGAAGCAGGATGAGAGGAAGTGTTGTGTGGTGTGGTGTGGTGTGGTGTGGTGTGGTGTGGTGTGGTGTGGTGTGGTGTGGTGTGGTGTGGTGTGGTGTGGTGTGGTGTGGTGTGGTGTGGTGTGGTGTGGTGTGGTGTGGTGTGGTGTGGTGTGGTGTGGTGTGGTGTGGTGTGGTGTGGTGTGGTAATTGTCGATAGAATGTGTGGTGGATAATGAGTGAAATCTGCAATTAAACAGGACCTAGGAGGGAAGGCGGAAGGATCAAATATCACGGCCAGTCTCCCGTCGGTCTTCTGGACGAAAGAGGAGAGCAACAACATCAACAACAACATCAACAACATCAACGGTCGATATATAGTGTAACAGCTACACAAGTGTCCACGGCCAGTGTATAACGGCGTATTGTGTTACAAATTGGTTGTCAGAAAATATACACAAGTGTAATTGGTTAGTCGTTCCGTGCCAACGTCAGCAATAATAGACTGCGTTGGACAGTCTAGGTTGATGGACATCGTTCGCATGTTTCTGTAGTCTGTTCTGAGGCAAAGTCCGGTTTCAATATGCTGTCTCGATAAGCAGTGTCGGTCATTATAATTCTAATTTAATGTTAACTTTATACACACACACACACACACACACACACACACACACACACACACACACACACACACACACACACACACACACACACACACACACACACACACACACACACACACACACACACACACACACACACACACACACACACACACACACACACACACACACACACACACACACACACAGTATGTATGTATGTATGTATGTATGTATGTATGTATGTATATAATATATTGAAGAAAATGTTTACGTGCCACCCTCCACGGTTCCAGGATTATTTTCTACCAGTGTGACTGTCGGCCAAATATCTACTAAAGAAATAATATGCACAAAAGAGTAGCACAGTAAAACGTGCAGGTGTATGCTGCTGTTGTTACGCTTGTCTGTCTTTATCCGTGTTTAGTAAGTGCTGGACAACAAGAGAAAAACATTGGTCTCATTTAATGAATATTAGACGTTAGCTTTTGTCAATACCCAGACACGTTATGAGTTTAAGGGTCAAAACGACAATGTCGTAAATAGAAGTAGCCTGACGTGGAGATTAACACAATCTTGTTTAATCGGATTTGTGTTTACGACAACGTTATATTGCATACTAATTTATGCTGTTTGTTATACGCTAGATCTGCGCTCACAAAAATGTAATCGTGACACCCGTCGCGTCGCAAGCAGCAGGGCCTACGCCGTGTGCAAGACGTACAAAGCTAATCCAGGCTTACGCCCCCCTTCTGTTGTTATGTGGACCGGCGTCCAACGGCGGTCGCCCGCTGATTGGCAGGTGATGACTGGCTTCGCGTGCCACCAAGGTTACCCGGGGATACGCCGCCGTCTGATTGGCTGAACCGATGACCTCTGCCCTTTCGCGTAATTAACCGCGACTCCGGGCGAGCAAATGCACAGTTGTTTATTGGCGCTGCTTGGTGTTGAACGCGCGAAGGGAAGCTGGCGAATATTCGCAGAAAAACGAGTGTCACATACGTCAGATATACCGGTGTTCCTCACAAGCGAATGGGTAACGAACAGCGCCGTACGAATACGTTATTAGACGAACAAACGAACGTTAAAACGCCGACGAAAGCCCCAGATATCGACCGCAGGTGTGAACGTTGTCAGAAATGATCATGGTGCCGTTGACCGTCGGTAACAGAAAGTCTGCGGTGATGGAGAAACTGAGCGTCGAGAACGACGTTAGAGGACTGTTTATCCTCGGTGTCTGTATCATCTACTCTCTTGTGCTGTTCACGATCGCTGCAGCCACGCATGCCGCCTTCGTAATCGTCAGAACGGCACTTGGAGGTAAGATCGACATGTACCTTGGTCTTATAATCTTCTGGCGATTCACCGATATAATTGTAGACTCCGGGTCTAGGCCGGTCGTCAGTAATTATATGCGTCTGGTTTGTTTCTAGTCTACTTCTCTCTGTTGTTTAACAACAGTTCATTTTATTTTACAATATTGCGAATTTACAGTAGTCTCACCATTCAGCAACAGGGTGGACATTTATCAGAATTCCAGCAAATGTCGTATATAGTCAGTTGAGTAATTAATTGATACTGCATGTCAGTACAACACTAGTTCTATGTAGGAAGGCCTTCTATGTGAACCTGATGATACGACTTAGTATCTTATTTGGCAGCAAGAACATGCAAACAGGTGATCCTGCTGTTTCCACTGGTTTAGTGTAAACGCGATTCCTGGTTTCCATCATCGAGTCGATACGTCATGTCTAGGTGATCTGCTCAGTTCGGCGTTTACTTGACCGGGTGACAGCGAGTCGTTTGTCGCGACAGGGCGTCTTATTTATTTACTCTCACATGGGTGGCCAGCTGTCTTCCGAAGTCCGTGTGGTGTTTGATGAACATAAAACCACCGCGGTTACGTAACCACGCAGTCGACGTGCTGACAGAGATAACATCAACCTGATCATTCTGAGTCTAAAATAAACTCGCCCCGGGGTCATGTGTCAGAGCGAACGGTGTCCTTTGCCTCCCAACCCGGGCTTGCTTCGCATTCCCGGTGGGGATATTGGGTTCCCGGGATATTAAGGCCTTGTCCGCTACCAAACAGACGTCGTTGGCTTGTCTTCGGTTAGCCTGGTCGCCTCGTGAGCGTCTGTCCCACAGCTGTTTTGTTGCGTCACCTCAGCACGGTGGAATGTTCCTAATAGCTGTGGTCCGGTGTAGAGGCCGTAGGAGAATGTCACTGTGTTTATTCCTTGATTTGACTCGCACGACTGGTGCCAGCTGAGACAACACCAGTTGATTGGGTTGCGCCTACATAGATGGCTTTAATAGCCAAATGATTAGTGTTTCACGGGAGAAAGAATGTTCTTAAAATGACACTTGCGTCTGTTCTACTTAGCACATTGATGTCGCGTAGGCCCTATTAAAAAATAATAAGTCCGTACGTTTATAGTAGATTCTTGTAAATATATAACATTGTCGATATGCACATATATTGTATAGTTTTATAAGCCACTCGTTGTTTTAATCTGTTTGATATAACAATTGCACCGCCACCCGAGCGAATAATTATACACACGCGTGGTAATGACGTTTAATAACGATATTGTTCATATTTCGGAAATAGTGGTCCGTACAAATGAAATATCGGCCACACTAGCGGAATGTCTAAATATAGCATTACGAAATCGTAAATACGGTTAGACTCGTAACATGAGACAAAGGAAGTTAATCGGATCACTGATTCCACTATTGACAAGCTAATCGCTGCCCGAAATAATGCATCTCATGTAAGCCGCTGTACCGCTGTGATGTGCTGTTAGCATCTACACAACGCCACCTCGTGTTGGATCCTTACACACGTACGCTATTAAATGCGATACGCTGTACCAGTCTTTGAACGAGTACAGCCTTCAGATGTCCACTGTCTAGTCTCGCTTATGTGTGCGCACCTGTAAACAGCCAATTAGCGGGAGACTGCCTGAATGGCAGCCATACGAGAATAATGAAGCCAGGTCTAATTAAACATCGAGCACTAATTGCCAATGCGACTAGGCGAGGGAAGTGACTATGACGCGAAACAATTAGCGCGGACGAAGACAACAGCTTTGTAGACCGGAGAGCTCTATACTGGAACCCCAGGCACACTCAGGGGCATTCGCAGAAGCCCAAAATAATCAGTGCCGTCACCGAGGGTGGGGTGCCAAACACTTGCATTTCATGAATTCGCGGAGATTTCCAGCATAACTAATGATTGTGTCGATAGCAACCACAGTTCAATCAACCGATTTATTTAAAAACACAATATGAGAAACAAGTCAAGTAAATAACTACTTAGTAATAAATTACGTGGTAAGATAAACAAATAATGAAGACCGAAGATATATGTATGCTTTGAAAAGGGTTATACATGAAGTTGTACATTTATAAGTGTGTGAAGTGTTTTACAAAAAAAAAAATATGTTGCCATTGTAGTTACAGTTTTGGAATATAAACACCAGTGGGTCCCCCTTGGCAAATAAACGTTGAAGAAAACTACCAGATTAAGACAATTTAAGTCCACCCTACAATACACGACTGGAGTTACTTGGTTTGGGTTCTGGTTCACCGTCACGCCAGGTTATTCAGTATGTATTTCACCTGTGGCATGTGAAACTATAAAGTCGTTAATGCGAATCGGGTTTGCACGGGTGATTTGTTGTTACAACAAAAATCGTTGTTAACGACGGCTACGCACAAATGTCATTGTATGTATTTATAATAATGAGAACACTTGAGCTGACACTGACCGAGAGAGCGAAGTGATGTTGGATTAAAGAGGTCTGCTAAGGGAGTAAATTGTACTAATAATAATAAAACTTATTTTAACATTGGTATGTACATACCCGCGTGGTGATTCTAAATAAAGTGCTAAGAACTTACCGTTATATTGTTACTCATAGACTAGCACGATAGCATCGTTTTATTAAACAACATTTGGAAGCGGCAAAATTACAACAGTGACTGTGATCCGTGACGTCATTTTAATTCAGTTTTTATATTTATTATAATAATGTTATTATTCCTTAATATTCTTTACAGTGGATGTACTTATTTAAGCTGTTTTTTTGTCTATGTTGGCCCATGTCTACATTACTTAGTGAGCAAACACGTGTATTAAACGATATGCATTGGGGTCAACTGACTTATAAAACTCGAGCACAAGTCTGTTTGGTCAGCTATGTATGACCCGGTTTTTGATCGTGTGTCCTTGACGGCCGATACCATTCATCACGCGTGTCCTCGCGTGAACCGGACACACTGGTCAGTTTAGCTTTTTCAGATGTCCCCAGGTCACCGATCCTAGGTCATGCGAGGTCGTTTCTTAGTAGTGCTAAACGTAGAGCGTGCAGTGGGCGTCTTTGACGATTGACAGCGAAACCTGACGGTGGACCTGACGACACATTGAGATTGATAGATTATTATTATTATATACGCTTTAGGATAAGTCAGCTTCAATTCAAGTCAAGTCAGTTCAAATTAAAGTCAACAAAACGTTAATATAATAAATAATAACTTTATTTTAACATCTTCAAATCCGGGGCCAATTAATGCCCCGTTCACGGGTGTGTACAACATAAATATAAAACAAAAAATCTTACATAAGAGAGCTAAATAGAATAATGAATAACTAAATTACGAGTTGTGAAGTTAATAAGACAAAATCCGAATTTATGTACATTAAATATGGTATTTTAAAACTACACTGAGTGGGTATTAAAAATAATGCGAAGATATAAATACAACCAATTAATTATAACTGTATGTATGAATGATAACATTTATATTCTTGCCGTATTAGTTAAAAAAACAGAGATGTCTTCAACAGTTTTCCAATAAGACCAGTGTTTTCAACTGAACGCAATTCAAGTGGCAGCGAGTTCCGTAACGTAGGCCGAGACAGACAAAGGCCCGGCGACCAGACCAGACCGTTCCTAGTAAACGCGCGGCACGTCAAATAGCAAACCACCGCCTGATGGCAAGGTGACATACAAACGTGTCAATGCTTTTGACTATCGTATGTCAGAATACTGGTCGAACCAGCTTATTTTGCTGCATACAGACTATATGTGTCAAAACATGCAATTTAAAACGTAATATTCAATTATGCATCTGCGTACGTTTGTTATTGAAACTCGACCCAACTGGGTGATGTCATGAATTTTGCCTGGTGAGAAAATCGTAGACACCCAATGGTATGAATTGAGAATGTGTGGGCGCCGTCCAAACACAACACAACGGAGACGTTGCCGCTCCTGTTTCATGGCATTACTCACCGAGATTCTTATTTCGGGAACAGTGAACAGGCCAGTTGTCATCTTTCTACGTTGTTCTAGCAAAGGTTACCGGGTCTTTTCTCTCTCTCTCTTCTCTCTCTCTCTCTCTCTCTCTCTCTCTCTCTCTTCCTCCGATCCTCCCTCCTCTGTCTCTGCGTCACACTATATCTATCCCGTTTTCCCTATTCTTTCCCACTCTTCTCTGATCGTCTACACGCCTCTTCCCTCCCCCTTCACCCTCCCTCCCTCCCCCTCCCTCTCTCCCCCTCCCCTCCCCTCTCTCCCTCCTCCCTCCCTCCCCTCCTCCCTCCTCCTCCCTCCCTCTCTCCCTCCCTCTCTCTCTCTCCCTCCCTCTCTCCTCCCCTCCCTCCCTCCCTCCTCTCCCTCCCTCCCTCCCTCCTCCTCCCTCTCTCTCTCTCTCCTCCCCCCCTCCCTCTCTCCTCTCCCTCCCTCTCTCCTCCCTCCCTCCCTCCCTCCTCCTCTCTCCCTCTCTCTCTCTCTCTCTCTCTCTCTCTCTCTCTCTCTCTCTCTCTCCTCTCTCTCTCCTCTCTCTCTCTCTCCCTCTCTCCCCTCTCTCTCTCTCTCCTCCCTCTCCTCCCTCTCCTCCCTCTCCTCCCTCCCTCCCTCCCTCCCTCCCTCCCTCCTCCCTCCCTCCCTCCCTCTCTCCTCCTCTCCCTCTCTCCCTCTCTCTCTCTCTCTCTCTCTCTCTCTCTCTCTCTCTCTCTCTCTCTCTCTTTAAGCGAATAAAATTCTAAAAACGTCACTTTCCCCAAATTCCGATGAACCTTTAAGCATTAATTCCGATTCTGACATTCAGATATGTGGGTCTTGTTACGATTCTGGAATATAATTGGCGGTTTGTAAAAATGGGCATGAGAGGAAAATATATGTGTATAATTAATTAAACATGTTTGAAATTAGGTTTATACATAAAATGTTGTAATGACATTCCCGCGGTAAATAGGGGCGAACCCCAAATTTGTCGGTTGTGGGAAGTCGATCAGGGGGCAGACTTATGTTGGTATGCCCGTTTAGGGGGGCGGTGGGTGGTCTCCAATGTGTCCACTTCATCTACACTAAAATACCCCGGCACTGGGGTTATTTACCCTACCATCGGGGTTATTTAGCGGCTAACGACCGACGCACACAAACTGGAGATGGACACAAGAGCCATTTACACGGCAACGCGTTCGTTAAAGCGTCATTAGATGTCGCTTGGCTGTTCTCGGCGCATGTGTTTAGCACGCACCGGACGACGCTTTGTGTGACGGGCACGCTGACTTTGTCTCGCTGCAGATGTCCATTGTCCTGTGACGTCATCACACCGACGACCATGGATGACTCAGTTCATCATGAGTTGACGCAAACAGTGATGACGTCATTTAGCCCCCCTCCCATATCATCGGAATCCATTTGGTTTACCATGTTGTTCCTCTTTCGGTTCATTGCCCTTCCATTCATTTTTATAACATAGGAAATATTTTAGCAGCAGAAAATGCACATAAAAATTACTGAATGTCGAACCAAAAGTGATTGTTGTGATAACTTGAGGCGTTACTAGCAATTACAATCGATTGTGTGATCAAAGTCAGAGTCGAATAAAATTAATTAATGCCGACCAGCCGTTACTTGAATCAATGCAGACTTGGCCTCTTTATGTAGTCAAACCACGATTCTTGGTCAAATGAAGCTCGATCATGTAGTGAAGTAGGATCTGACTGGTTTGTTTTGATAGGTTGAACATACGCCTACACAATATTGTTGGCCTATTTAAAAATAGTATAATAAAACCGAAATGTTTCGAATGCCTTTATATTGAGAGGTTTGTGTTGTGTGTTGACAGCGTGCACCACGGAGGCAGTGATCACGATCACGGTGGCCACGTCAAAAACGATCATCCGCAAGTCGAAGTCGTTGCCTAGCTCCAGTCATAGAGGTTGATTTGGCGGATCACGTGACTGAGGCGCCATCCAGTCAGCGCGTCCCACTTGCGTCACGTGCTCACCACGTGACTGGATCGCTGATGAGAAGCGTTCCATTATAGACAGTGTGTTATGCATCCGCAAATGGCGTTTGGCGTGCGTTGAAGATGCGCGACGAGCAGTCGTTGGTCGATCACGTGACTCGCGAGCAGATGACGTCTTTGGTCGATCACGTGACAAGCGAGCGGATGACGTCGTTGGTCGATCACGTGATGAGTGCGGAAACTACCTCGTGCTTTGCACAAAGGACGGAGTATTTTGTCAAAAAATATCACATTACATAGCGATTGCCTTTAGCGTAAGCATGTAGTAGTGCGGTTACCATAGCAATGCAACTTTTTAGATATTCCTGTGAAATACCTGGATGGTCCACGCCGTTCACACTCTGGTGTCAACTATTTAATAATTATATTTGATTTATAAAATGTTTAATAACGAACAACAAATAACAACACGTACAGAGGTTTTCCTTTAAACATTGAATATATCGAAATAAGTTGTCTTTGTTTTAATTGTACATAAATCAAAATGAACTGTGTTAGAAAGTTGATTTCTTATGTCTGTTGCAAAGAATTTTTTATAAACATAATTGCGGAACAAAACACATTTCCTGTTATTTACTCCAGTTCTAAATCTACATTCGGCTGCGGCTGTATAATGTTGGGTAATAATCACGTTTTTTTCAAATGTATATGATGTGCAATGATATATTAGTGAATATTTTACGGTGACATGGGATGAATGAGGCGTGACCGAGGCCTATTGGTTGACCACTGGTAGCAGACTTGACATCGCGAATGGCCGTCACGACAAGGCTGTGATTATCTGTGACAGGTCGACCAGCCGCTCTTATCGAGGGCACTGTGACACGGAGTCAACCTCCTTAGCACCGCCCAAGGCCGCGGCAGTTGAATGTTGATTGTGACGTACTCAACCATATGTGTGTGGGAAATTACCGAAATTTGTGACGTCTTCTGTTTGTATCTACGTGTACGTGAACCAGTTTGTATGCACTTGTATAATAAAATCATAATTATGACGTATGTTGATGTATTTTATGTTGTTTGTACTCGTTGTAATTTCACGTAGTTCGCCCTACCTAGTGGTCGCTATGACGAGGTCACCCCGCGTCATCCAGTGTAATTCCACAACTCCATTGTGACCAGATGAAACACGACCTACAACCTCGCATGAACGTGTGAAGTTAAATCCTGAGATAGCCCATCGTTTCAATACACATTTCCATAACTAAATATGCCGCATCTTATATAAATATATTATTGTACTTATATATTAAGTACAATTCCAAATCATGATATTTGATACAATTCCAAGAAAAGTGCTCTGTTAATATGCAAAAGTAAATATTTGAATTTTTTTGATGTTCCATCTAAGATTAATGGTGAAACAATTCAGGAAGTTGATAATGTGAAATAGTTGGGTCACCTTTAAAAATGTTGACACATTACGTAATGACAAGGACATTTCACGGCAATGCCGACAACTGTATGCTAGGGGTAATACGCTACTGCGGGAAAGTTAAATGTGTTCCCCAGAAGTGAAGCTGACTTTGTTTAGAACTTTCATCTATACTGCTCAGTGGTGGAATTACACAGTAGCAAGTATACACAAACTTCACGTCGCTTACAATAATGTGTTTAGCTTATTGCTAAATCAGCCTTACTATTGCAGTGCTTCCACACCATGTTTGTAACAAAGTTGTGCGTGCGTGCGTGCGTGCGTGCGTGCGTGCGTGTGCGTGCGTGCGTGCGTGCGTGCGTGCGTGCGTGTGTGTGTGTGTATATAACTTTGTTACAAACATGGTGTGGAAGCACTGCAATATATATATATATATATATATATATATATATATATATATATATATATATATATATATATATATATATATATATATATATACACGAATACTGACACGTAGAAGTACGAAAACGAGCTTGATTGTCACAGTTTAGTTTTTCTTATTTTCTCCTGAAAAAGCTCCCGATGTTTTGTTGCCGAGCTTGACGTTCTATATAATAAATGCCTGGTTTAAATACACGCTAAGTGAAAAGTATTTGTTGCAACCGTAGCGCATTTCAACATTACACATCTTTGCATGACAGACACCCGAAGTATAAAATTGATCGAAAGGAAACAAATACAACTATTTCTCAATGTAAGCGACGTGACACCTCAACTGGTTTATCCTACCCGTCCGTCGACGTTTGGCACAAACTATAATTCTTGAAGGGACTTGAAGGGCGAATGTGTTTGCTGTTATATATTTGAGAGTTCACAATCGATCCTATTCGATATGAGGATCTCTACAAGAACATGTAAATGCTACTGGGTACAATATCATAAATATACTGTAATAGCTTAAAGATTTTACGTAAAAAAACAAAGAAAAAACCACCGATAGCATCGTGGGATTTAAAATGCCCACATGAAGATTACATTTTTCCGGGCGTTATAAACTATCCGGATAGCGTTTCTGCGCATGCGCGATAAATGTCAAACCTTCAATGTGCAGCGAAACGCAAAACAGTTATGGTATAAATACCACGGGTTGTTCGTTAGGACATAATATATATATTACCTTTCAGCAAAATTATTTGTCACCAATTAACACGAGGCAAACAAGTTATAATAATAATATATTTATTTGGTATAGCACCACATCCATAATCGTTCGTGGCGTTTCACGACATATTACAATTTAAAAGACATAAAAAGATATATGTATACAATAAGACAAATATTAGTGTTTTAAAATAAATGTAAAAAATATGTATAGGTATATAAATAAATACAATTAGTACGATATTAAATAAATTACGTATTAGTCATAAAACCACATGATAACCGGTCTAGTGTATAATTACATTGCAGTGAGACTGATAAATGACGGTATAGGTATAATTATTATTAGTAATAACTAGTTTTGTATATGTTAAAACTGTAAAATTATAATAATCATAATAATTACGTAACCATAATGCCAATAAATTAGTGTATAATTATGTATTGATAATATTACCAAATAATCTAGTAAAAAAAGTAATAATGTTCATGTCGAATTACACTAATATGCGATACCAGTTTTGAAGCACATTTTGACACCAAGCGCAAATAAAAATCACGTGACTATGGTGCGCCATAATCGTGATAGTGATTTAAAACAAACGTAATATTTTTATGTACTGAACGAAAGTTTAAGCAACTCTTCACAGTAATCACCACAGGAGAGTTAACGAACAGCCCGTAAAATTTGTACCATAAAAGCTTTGCGTTTCGCTACACATTTATCGCGCACGAACTGAATAGTTTATGACGCCCGGAAAAATATAAAAGCGACATCCCACCCCTCTCGTAATCTGGAGGAACATCAACTTTAGTAATGATTGGACAAACTCGGAGAATAGTCCACAAATAAAATTGCAGTTACTGACGAGAAATGTCTGCACGCTTTTAAATTCACATATATCATATCGGTTGCAGGTGTTCGCGTTTAACATAAAACTGAGTAGACCCCTAGCCTAGGCATACTCCATTTCGTGTGTGTCAGCCTTCTTCGATATATCACTGTACGGAAACATGATATCACAACATAAATATGATAATGTTTAAGTAGTATTCAGAGTTCCGCTATGAATGCAACCAACGGTACACACAACAAATGAATGACTGTGTGCGTGTGCGTGTGCGTGTGCGTGTGCGTGTGCGTGTGCGTGTGCGTGTGCGTGTGCGTGTGCGTGTGCGTGTGCGTGTGCGTGTGCGTGTGCGTGTGCGCGTGCGCGCGTGCGCGCGTGGCGTGCGCGCATGCGCGCATGCGTGTGAATGAATGCCTGTCACTTTCATATAAGAATTGACGTGTAACATATTTTTAGAAATGTTTCGCGAGTGTAGCCCTAATCATCTTCTATCGAACATAGATTATCTTGTTGCTGTTGACATCATCATGTCATTACCAGCAACACCTGTGCGCGGTGTACCCTTGGCATATTCCGTTGCACTCGAACAAGTTGAAAGGTTAGATTACGCAACCCGTTCCATCGACCACCTGGTGCCATAGAGATACACGGGTCCGGACAAGCCCAAATGCAATCCACATAATCGGATGACGTAACCAAACTATAGGCCGCTGAGCGAACGAGTGACGCAAGTGTCATGAAGTGGTAAATAAACACGTGTACGTACGCTGGGTTTATATTAGTAGTCGCGTTGTCGCTAAGTAAGGACAAACATTGCACCAGGACGGCAGACAACTGCTATCAACAGACCTACCAATAACCTTCTCGGGTGTTCCCTCTAATGAAGTGGTGTAGACCCGTAAGCTTGTGTCTTAGGATTCAGCTTGTAAGCCTACCGCTCGCAGAATAAGCAGTACTCTTACAATAAATTTTAATTGAATTTATGTGTTTTAATATATATTTTTTCGTTTTAATGTTTTATTAATATTTGCGCTGAAAAGGGAAAAGAAGAAGAAACCAAGAAGACATTATGGCAAATAAAGACAACAGAAGCTAAATCTCCCGATGTAGATGGTTGCTTCAGATGTCCTACTCACATCAGTATTCCGAAATCCTGTCAGACAGGACCGGAATGTGGCGAACCATAATAAATAAACCCGACCGATCTGATGAGACACGTGACAACTCCCGGATCATCCTTTCACATCAACAACGCCGCTGTCGTCTTCCCATCACAATTAAAATCACTGAAATAGAAAGCTCACAAACCTTCCAATCACCACACACAATCACTTGAAAGTGCCTATGACACGGTTTTTGTAATTTTTTACTCACATTCCAAGTGACAAATATAAGCCTAATTAATGTGATACGTTTTTGGGTAGGCAAATATTATACATGTATTGTAGAAAAGTTTACAATTTACCGCAGAAAATTATAATGGTAAAAACTCCGAGACACAACTATTACGTACACTGTTTACAATACAATGAGATACCACAACCCAAACATTCTGTATCAAACGGGTTTCTACAACATCAGACTTTTTTAATGTTTCGAATGGTGTTCGACAAGGTGGGATTTTGTCCCCATATTTATTTATCGAATACATTGATGATCTGAGCAATATGCTAAATAGTGCTGGTATAGGTTGCCACATACACAATTGCTGCACTAATCACGTGTTCTATGCTGATGACATATGTGTTATTGCTCCTAGTCCTAGTGCGCTTCAGGGTTTACTGAACATAATATTATATGCACAATTTGGGCTTGTAAATGATGTTGAATATAACCCTCTCATGTCGTTGTGTATGATCTTCAAACCACGTGGTTTTAACCTGAAATGTCCAGATATATATATATATATATATATATATATATATATATATATATATATATATATGAAAGTAAACTAGTCATAAAGAAAAAGCAAAATATTTAGGTGTGATAATATGCAATGACCTGAAAGATGACGGAGATATTTTGAGATATCTTCGTAATTTTTATGCTAGGTCTAATAGCATTATCAGAAATTTTCACCACTGTTCCGTGGGTGTTAAACTACGTCTGTTTCATGCATATTGCTGTACAACTTATTCTTGCCAATTATGGGTTAACTTCAATAAGGGCTCTTATTTAAAAGCTAAAGTTGCCTACAACAATAATAATAGACGGATTTTGCGATATAACCGACGGGACAGCGCGAGTAGCATGTTTGCTAATAATGCTATTGATATATTTGACGCCCTATTGCGTAAGAACATTTATGGTTAAAAAACCGCATTTTAACATAAATAACGACTTGATTAAGGTTATGTACAATTTGAAATAGTAAATGGGCCAATGTGGATTAGCTGGGCCAATTCGTTGTACACAGTAAATATGTAAGATAGTCATCATGTCTCGCATAACTTTATTATTTATTTATTTATATATTTTTTAAAGTCAGTAAGTTGTTTATATAACTTACTTTTCAAACGGTGTTTATTTACATGAATTAATTGCATATTTATTATACAATCACATCCTGTATATTGCTCATTATTTTATCTGTTGTTCTACAATTTTACATTTATCTAACTTATAACCTTATTATTTTTATCTGTTCATTTTTAACATATTTGATCTTGTATAGGCTACTTAGATGTGCTAATGTATGTACCAATTGTATATGGGTTTTTACCTGAAATAAATGTATTCGTATTTATTTTTATTACTATCAGTGCAGTATAGCGTGGTTCTAATGTTTACGTTTAATATTCTTTTTTAAGAATTACATAATTTACACATAGCCAATTTTACACGGTTTTATCATACTGTCTCATTACTTTATATTATTATCATTATTACTGTCACCATTATTTTAATCAGTATATGCAAATTTACATGTATGTACACACCCGTGAACGGGACAGCCGTCCCGGATTTGATGGTGTCAAAATAAAGTTATTATTATACTCTGAAACTAATACGAGGCAGAAAATGGACATGGCAGCATCGAGCAAAACACACAGTCTCCTCACTCCATGACCACGACAGTACGTACAACACTCGGCAATTTGACGGCATCACATCAAAGAGCCGCTACATCTACATTACATTGCGTCATGGTTGCAATGGTAACGGAAACGAGCATCTCCAGTCCAAGCAGAACAACAAAGCGGATTTTAAAACCGATTCGTTGACAGATACCACACGGACGGTCTAGAGGTGTGATGTGTCTCACGTGTCTCGAGGCGACTGATGTCGGCATGTCTCTAATCTCACATTTTGTCAAGTGTCATCCCAAATGTTTCAGGTTGCCCACAGTGGGTGTTTGTTTCTTAGGTCAATCACCAGCAAAGACAAATTGATATTGCAAAAGATAAGTTGTGTCAGTTATAACAATGACGTGTTGACGTGTTTAGTCAGAGGATCACTGCCTCACTAGCCATACATTCCTTTACACTATTTGTCGTATATAATATATATATATATATATATATATATATATATATATATATATATATATATATATATATATATATATATATATATATTATGTGAATACATTGTTATAACAATATGGTAAACGTTGCGGGACGTTATGTGACTGACCTGATTTTACAAACAACGCCCAATAATTAATAATGCCCAGTCTTTCAGGTGCAACAAATGTCTACAGGACACCCCAGACAACACGTAATAATCGTTAATCATTTTATTAGTACCGCAACGTAAACTATCCTCACCACGCAGTGAAATGGTGTATGGCATTTTTGGCAAGCTGGAGAAACACCTACAACGTTATAGAATTAATTCGTCCTCGTGTTTGGTTTATATTTGGCGGCCAGTAATCACATGACAGGTTTTTAAACACGCTGCCACATTCCAAGATCCGCTTTGATTAATCCGTTGCGGGACTGACACAAATCTGGCCACAAACTATGAACGAGGAATAAAAACAATAAGTTAACGAATAGAATAGAAGGGCATCGTACATATTATATAGCTAGTATATGAACCCTACCGAGTATTTAAAATGATGCTACAAGATACAGTAACTTGGCAACAAGCAAAGGGTTAAATTAAGTCACACTATAAAATAGTCACTATTTTCCGCATTAGATTGTATAATTAGTATGCATAATTTAGCTTGGATATATAAAATATAGACATTTCGCAAATAATAATTAAAATGTTGTTATTGAACACAAACCAGTGGCGACAAGAGATTGTCCCATTGCTAGTGATTGACTCTTGTTGTATAATTTAAGCATTTATTATGCGTCTTATATCCAAGTACAAATGTAAAATATAGGTCATGATAAACTACGCTAAAATACAATAGGATATAAAGCAATTTAATAAATGAATACTGAACAATCATTAAATATAATTTAACCTACTTTGGCTGGTAGACGTCGTGCCCCGCCAGTGCCAGTGCCATTTGTACCCGTACGTATTGATGATACACGCTCCGTGACAACACTCTACCTTTGACTACGATAACTGTATTAACAAATTGGTAGACGTTAACTTTAGCATCAATACAAAGACACACAAAAAAACGTTACTTTTCATACCTACTTTTGAACGTGCGAATACAAAAATAAATCATTTGCATTCCTGTAACGAAGAAAATTCACAAAACAAATGCGCAGATATCGACGGCAACTTCTTCGGCGACTTCGCCTTTACCGTAAAATCGCTAATATAAGTTAGCTTTACACAAAATACCTTTAGACGGGCGCAAGTAGTTATGAACTTTACTTACTGCATTCGCATGCGCGAAATAGTTTAATTACTTATAAATAATATAATAACAATTAATTATTATCATCACTATGATCTGTAGGAAAGTATAAATTTTAATATAATAATATTTTATTTCATATCCATAATTGTTTGTTAGAATATTATACAATAAAAAGTGTGTGATTGTGAGCGTGCGTGCGTGTGTGTGTGCGCGCGCGCGCCTTTTATGTGAACGTAGATGTGTACATACGTTGGGTGAATTGGAAATTATTTGTAGATGTGTGCCATTTTAGTTGACACTTGGCTGGCATCTGCTTGTAGGTTTGTAAAAAAAATTATGTCCAGAGGAGAAAACTTGATTTTTTATTATTCAGTTGCCGCTCGCTATACATAGCTTATAATTCAACGGGAATGCCGACCCAGTTCTCAATACGAATTTGGTGTATATTTGGAGACATACAGTGCTGGAATCGATCTGAAGTCCGGGGTTAGGGTAAGCTGCCAACTTACCTTTTCTACGTCGCTCCTGCGGTGACATGTGAGCTGTGATTTGTTTCGACACGTCACCGATGCGGCAAAATACAAAGCCGATATTCCGAGACTCAACAACTCTGCGAACGACCGGTCGACCTAAGTTAATTTGCCAAGAAAATTAGAATAGCCAATTCATTAATATTCCCTCTGATTCGGTACAGCCTATTTATGGCATCGCTTGGCGACGTTCCCGGATATGACGTCGACTGTCTTGATTATGACGTTATATGTATGACGTCGTGAAATGTCGTCACAGGTCGCAGCAGCAGGTTGGAGGTAAAAGCGCCCGTTCGTCTTGTCTGAAATGATAATCCATAGATTCCCAGAACGGAAAACAAGTTGATAAGCTGAGGCAATGCATTTAGGTAGCGCCTCTAACCTGCTGCGAAATGATGTATGCATATTGTGCAGTCCATTGTGGTATTGTGAATAAAACAGCAGATTTATATCAAATGGGTTCATTGCAGCTGGGTCTGCTTAAGATAAACTCCTTTTGGGTCCATCGATGACCCCATTTGTGTAGGCTAGAAGCTGACTAATTTTTTTTAAAATTTATGTTCTAAACCAGTCTATTTTTTACTTAAAAATTCATCAATTATTACTTATTTTGTAAAACAGTTAATACATCAGCAACACTTGTTTCGTATGAATCTTGACTGCGTTCACCTTGCTGCGACTGCATGTTTTTGAATTATTTCCAAGCTGTAATTTTTTCATTAAAAAGATCAAAAATATTCCATTCCAAGCCTTACCACAGACAAATAGGCAATGGTTTACATGTTTGGAACATCCCCTAAGACTTGTACGCAATTTTTTTATTATTAACTTTCTTAGCCACTTTGCCGGGTTCCGCGGAGCTGTGACCGTTTGACTGTAGCAGTGGTTCGACGCACGAGCGTGTGCCATGCTCTTTGGTATAGCATATAAGTATATATATATATATAATGTAAAAAATAAAGCTGAATTGTGCGTCTTATGGTACAAGGGTGACATTTGGCACACAGAGCATAAAAAGCAAACACAAATATTTGGACATAGGGTCATCTCAGCTTTTGCCATAGAAGGCGTTGGCGGCCATTTTCAATGTGGTCGCCGAAATCTTATTTACTACATAACTTAATAACAGCACTTTTTAGGTTCGACGATTTCAAATATGTTACTGATGGCCTTCTCCGAGACTCTATTCCAATACTTTTTAAGACGGTGGTCGCTAAAACCAATGCCCACACATCTTAACGAATTTGGCATACAAAATCATAATTGGTGCCTTCCAGGGCGAAATCTGAGATGACTCTGTATTGAAATTTTATTTGTATATACAGCTGTAGTGTAAGTGCGCGTGCCAAGTGTCAGTTTGTATCACTTTCTTGGCTTCGAATCGAAGATTTAAGTAACAACTTATTGTAACACTTCTATAGCGCCTTTATCATCGACAGTTCAAGTTCAGGGGCGCAACAGAAATCATTTGGCGTAATCATAAACGGCGACAGGCAGGAGCAGTCACTGGACCATGGAACCGCCGAACATTGATGGTGGAAAAGCAATTTCAAAGAAATATGTTTTAATATTTTACGAATGGTGACTGACGAGACCTATCCTGGACGCGCTTTCTGTAGAGGAGTGTCTGATTGCTGGCCGTCTCCTTCTACCGCTCCTCTTATGTCATAAAAGCACAATTCGTTCACATGCTGGCTGGGTTGTTATAAACGCTGATACTTTCTGTCGAGAAGGATGGGGGAGTGCTGGCGCTTAATTTGTACAATTTGGCAGAATGACGTTTGTATCAAGTTAAGGCCCAACAGTAAGATTGAGAAAGAAACGAACACGTTTCAGCGGCTTTTTATTTGAAGCACGACTATTACGTTTGTCGTCCACAATCCTCGACACAAAGAAAAATGACAAAATCGATCATTAACGTAGTCCGAGACTAACCAGTTCGCTAGCTGTGACAATCACACACGTACACACTGCGCCGGCGGCACCACGTGGCGCCGCCTACCGCGGAACATTGCTACTACATCTGACAACATAGGGTCAGTCACGTGACACAATGCGGCAGCCGACGGAATCAGCTGAGTTCACCTTAATCACCCCCCTCCCTAAACCACCCCACCCCACCCCACCACACCCGAGATCAGCAGAATAGAACAATTACTGCACCTCTATGGGTGGTCCCATGAGTTTGCAGTCTAACAAATGTACATTGTATTGTGTGCTTTAGTTGACATTCCACTCCACAGATGGTACCACTGTAGCAGTTTGTTTTTCCAGCACAACATACAGTAGAATGTAAGTGGGTACCAAACTTACATATTACACCTGACCTGACAACTTGACTACTCCCCCACAACATATAACCCTAAAGACAGTGTAGGTCGATCGCTCCATTATGAGAAAAATACTCTCAAATCGTGTGAAGTTTTGGCGGAATTATTGGTATCATTATATATCTGGTCATACTACATATGGTAGAAACTGGAATTTTAAACTAAAACACATTAGCCACCCACCCAGGGGGTAAACCATGATGTAGACCAGCAATAGTCTCCTTAAAACATAATATAAATGGTCGACACCTACTGCCTTTAGAGATATAATTATTATACACAGCGTACAATTTTGTTGATTTGCAAACTTATGCGACAACCCATAAGATTGATTGAAATTACCACTCAATAATACAGTCAAACAATTTAGTATACCAACATCAGCATTAAATAAGACTGCTAACATTTTGCATTAACAGGTCTGCCTTGGCGTAAATCGCTGAACATCTATTCAGGTTTTGCCTTCGACAAGTGGATTTGAATACTGATTTCACCACAGTAGAACCATTGTAGAAAAGAATAGATTAATCTGGGCATCTCATGTAAACATTAACACTACCTTAATTAATATGCCCCAGTAACAAACAGAGGACTCCCAACTATCCTTTAAATCAGTCATTTCTTTCCTCTGTTCTTGTACTAATATCATCGTACGGTAAAACTAATAATGCCTCAATAATTGTATCAGTTGTATACAGCTTACAATTAACCTTGTCATAATTATTACACAAAACAATCCGAGCGTGGATGCATCAGGACGCATTTGAAAAAGAAAAGTTGTAACAAAACTGAAAAGTTCCCGGCGTGGAGGCACTGCTTCACACGCAGGATAAAAACAGACAATCCAGATCTGAACCCAGCTGTAATTCGTCAATTAGAAGCTCCCTATTGGCCATTTAGAAATATTTGCAACTTTGTTATGCAAAGCATATTTGTGTGTGTCATTTACGAAAGTGCTGAGGATGTGTTCGAAACATGACACACCAATTCATATTTTAGAATTTTCCCTACCAGACACTTTCGTTACTCAAACCGACACATTCGTTCACGGGCGCTTATTCAACAACATTAGCTGCCGCATTGTGCACACGCAAGATCACATGACCTCCTGGTCACGACCTTGACCTAGACCCACAGCTGACACCCAGGCCAGTGACCAGGCTAACTTATTCACGTGTCTCCGTCCGGATGCGTCTACTGAGAAATCTTGGGCATGTAGTCGGATGCGTTCGGGTTGAGTCTGGACATGGAGAGGACGTCCGGCTCTGTGTTTGGGGTCGTGAACTTGGAGGAGAAGTGGGGCGAGGAGTCGGTAGAGATGGTGGTGAAGTTAGTGGTGGTCGGCATGAGGGCGAGAACCTCGGCAATCTGCGCCTTCAGGTCGCTGATCTCAGCATTCTTCTGTAGCACGAGACCTTCAACACACAAACACATGAGTCTGTCTGATCCAACCAAACACTGACCACAATCAGTAACTGTAGTGCTCCTTGGTCCTCCATTGGCAGGCATGGGTAAACCTGCAGACTTGAGGCTGATGGGTATCAATCCCCGGGATGCTCAAGACCAAGCCAGTTGGAGGAAAGCAATTGGGAAAAAGGTAAACCCAGGCAGCCTGACAACCCTGCTGTTAAATGACAATGATAGACCAGTAATCAACTTAAATCCCTGCACTCCTAAGCTCAGACACACAATGAACAACTTCAGTCCTCAGACATGCAACAAACAAGAATCACTAAGCGTGACTAAAACCACACATGATGGGTAGACAACATTATTTTTAATTGATGCAAATAATAATTTTTACACCAGTCTGACAATGACGATTAGTACGAGAGATAACCTACTTAAGCTTGTGGCAGCAGATGAGAAGGCAAATTTCGAAGAACAACTGACAGAATGGAAAGATGTGTTTGTTGGAGAAGAGGATTTCGATGTAGGTTGGCAGCAAAACAAAGAACTATTTTGTACACCGAGATGGAGAGATATTTGGGGACGGTAACTCAGACATTGAAATATGCAGACAGGAAAGAGCAGTAGCAAACGCTTGGAGGAGATAGGTTCTTATTATGTCAGCTCAAAGGAAAGGTGCTGTGCTCATGTTGCCCTGGCATACATGTGTGGCCTAGAGATGCTAGCACTGACAGAGAAGCAACAAGAGAGGGTGCAGGTGTTGTGAACAGGAGTGGGTAAGAAGAATTTGAGTGGAGAGAACTGATACAAACGGAAGGAACTGACCCAACTAAGAGTGGAGTTAAGGAAGGTGGGGAGAGCTTTAAGAAGAAGCTGATGGTGGAAAGCCCACAAAAAGTGGAGGGAAAAGAAGGAGAGGAAACCCAAAACTGCGATAGGAGACTGGGAAAAGTGTGGGAGAGGAGTGGAGAATTACAGCAAAGGATGGAGGGAATTGAAGAATGTTGACAGAGAATTTCTGTGACGATATTGACACCATAGACTTCTTTTACTAATTTGTGAGACGAGTTGTACCTTGGTGGATCTCCATCTGGCGTTTTGCTTCACCGAGTGCAGAGAAGAGATCTAGCTTGAGTCGGGTCTCTGCACTCAGACTGTTCTCTAGGTGAGTCGTCTTGTCCTGCATCGCTGCCAGCGCCGACATCAACACCTCCGTGTCATTCTGAGCCTCCTTGTACTGACGCAGGGTCTACAACAAGTGACACAAACACACTGAGCCTCTTTGTACTGACGCAGGGTCTACAACAAGTGACACAAACACACTGAGCCTCTTTGTACTGACGCAGGGTCTACAACAAGTGACACAAACACACTGAGCCTCCTTGTACTGACGCAGGGTCTACAAGTGACATACACTGAGCCTCTTTGTACTGACGCAGGGTCTACAAGTGACATACACTAAGCCTCTTTGTACTGACGCAGGGTCTACAAGTGACATGCACTGAGCATCCTTGTACGGACGCAGGGTCTACAAGTGACATGCACTGAGCATCCTTGTACGGACGCAGGGTCTACAAGTGACATACACTGAGCATCCTTGTACTGACGCAGGGTCTACAAGTGACATACACTGAGCCTCCTTGTACTGACGCAGGGTCTACAAGTGACATACACTGAGCCTCCTTGTACTGACGCAGGGTCTACAAGTGACATCCACTGAGCCTCCTTGTACTGACGCAGGGTCTACAAGTGACATGCACTGAGCCTCCTTGTACTGACGCAGGGTCTACAAGTGACATACACTGAGCATCCTTGTACGGACGCAGGGTCTACAAGTGACATGCACTGAGCATCCTTGTACGGACGCAGGGTCTACAAGTGACATACACTGAGCATCCTTGTACGGACGCAGGGTCTACAAGTGACATACACTGAGCATCCTTGTACGGACGCAGGGTCTACAAGTGACATGCACTGAGCATCCTTGTACGGACGCAGGGTCTACAAGTGACATACACTGAGCATCCTTGTACGAATGCAGGGTCTACAAGTGACATACACTGAGCATCCTTGTACGGACGCAGGGTGTACAAGTGACATGCACTGAGCATCCTTGTACGAATGCAGGGTCTACAAGTGACATACACTGAGCATCCTTGTACGGACGCAGGGTCTACAAGTGACATACACTGAGCCTCCTTGTACGGACGCAGGGTCTACAAGTGACGTACACTGAGCCTCCTTGTACGGACGCAGGGTCTACAAGTGACGTACACTGAGCATCCTTGTACAGACGCAGGGTCTACAAGTGACGTACACTGAGATCCTTGTACGGGCGCAGGGTCTACAAGTGACGTACACTGAGCATCCTTGTACGGACGCAGGGTCTACAAGTGAAACACTGAGCATCCTTGTACGGGCGCAGGGTCTACAAGTGACATACACTGAGCATCCCCTTTTACGGACGCAGGGTCTCAAGTGACGACACTGAGCATCCTTGTACTGAGCAGGGTCTACAAGTGACATACACTGAGCATCCTTGTATGGACGCAGGGTCTACAAGTGACATGCACTGAGCATCCTTGTACGGACGCAGGGTCTACAAGTGACATGCACTGAGCATCCTTGTACTGACGCAGGGTCTACAAGTGACATGCAATGAGCATCCTTGTACTGACGCAGGGTCTACAAGTGACATGCACTGAGCATCCTTGTACTGACGCAGGGTCTACAAGTGACATGCACTGAGCATCCTTGTACTGACGCAGGGTCTACAAGTGACATACACTGAGCATCCTTGTACTGACGCAGGGTCTACAAGTGACATGCACTGAGCATCCTTGTACGGACGCAGGGTCTACAAGTGACATGCACTGAGCATCCTTGTACGGACGCAGGGTCTACAAGTGACATGCACTGAGCATCCTTGTACGGACGCAGGGTCTACAAGTGACATGCACTGAGCATCCTTGTACTGACGCAGGGTCTACAAGTGACATGCACTGAGTATCCTTGTACTGATGCAGGGTCTACAAGTGACATGCACTGAGTATCCTTGTACGGATGCAGGGTGTACAAGTGACATGCACTGAGCATCCTTGTACGGACGCAGGGTCTACAAGTGACATACACTGAGCATCCTTGTACGAATGCAGGGTCTACAAGTGACGTACACTGAGCATCCTTGTACGGACGCAGGGTGTACAAGTGACGTACACTGAGCATCCTTGTACGGATGCAGGGTCTACAAGTGACGTACACTGAGCATCCTTGTACGGACGCAGGGTCTACAAGTGACGTACACTGAGCATCCTTGTACGGACGCAGGGTCTACAAGTGAGGTACACTGAGCATCCTTGTACGGACGCAGGGTCTACAAGTGACGTACACTGAGCATCCTTGTACGGACGCAGGGTCTACAAGTGACGTACACTGAGCATCCTTGTACGGACGCAGGGTCTACAAGTGACATGCACTGAGCATCCTTGTACGGACGCAGGGTCTACAAGTGACGTACACTGAGCATCCTTGTACGGACGCAGGGTCTACAAGTGACATACACTGAGCATCCTTGTATGGATGCAGGGTCTACAAGTGACATGCACTGAGCATCCTTGTACGGACGCAGGGTCTACAAGTGACATGCACTGAGCCTCCTTGTACGGACGCAGGGTCTACAAGTGACATGCACTGAGCATCCTTGTACGGACGCAGGGTCTACAAGTGACATGCACTGAGCATCCTTGTACGGACGCAGGGTCTACAAGTGACATGCACTGAGTCTCCTTGTACGGACGCAGGGTCTACAAGTGACATACACTGAGTCTCCTTGTACTGACGCAGGGTCTACAAGTGACATGCACTGAGCCTCCTTGTACGGACGCAGGGTCTACAAGTGACATACACTGAGTCTCCTTGTACTGACGCAGGGTCTACAAGTGACATGCACTGAGCCTCCTTGTACGGACGCAGGGTCTACAAGTGACATGCACTGAGTCTCCTTGTACGGACGCAGGGTCTACAAGTGACATACACTGAGCATCCTTGTACGGACGCAGGGTCTACAAGTGACATGCACTGAGTCTCCTTGTACGGACGCAGGGTCTACAAGTGACATGCACTGAGCCTCCTTGTACGGACGCAGGGTCTACAAGTGACATACACTGAGCCTCCTTGTACGGACGCAGGGTCTACAAGTGACATACACTGAGCCTCCTTGTACGGACGCAGGGTCTACAACAAGTGACACACATTCTACAAAATACAATTTTAAAACTATTAAAACTTGCTGCACTATACATAAAACAAAAGGTAAATAAATACTACAGTTTAAAGCAAACAATCATGTGAAATTTAACACAGTTTCTACCACTGCAGCATATCATATGGTAGGTGGCGCCACCCACCTGTGTCTCTCGGTCAAGCTGGCGGATCTGATCTTCACGAACTTTCAACTCTCTGCGAATCTGTTTAAGTTCACTCTCTAGTTCCTGCTGACGCGTCTTACACACCTCAGTACACTCGTTCCTGCAACAACAACACATGTCTTACACACCTCAGTACACTCGTTCCTGCAACAACAACACACGACTTACACACCTCAGTACACTTGTTCCTGCAACAACAACACATGTTACACACCTCAGTACACTTGTTCCTGCAACAACAACATACATACTGCACACCTCAGTACATTCGTTCCTGCAACAACAACACATGTTACACACTTTGGTAACTCGTTCCTGCAACAACAACACATGTTACACACTTTGGTACACTCGTTCCTACAACAACAACACATGTTACACACTTTGGTACACTCGTTCCTACAACAACACATGTTACACACTTTGGTACACTCGTTCCTACAACAACAACACATGTTACACACTTTGGTACACTCGTTCCTGCAAGAGCAACACATGTTACACACTTTGGTACACTCGTTCCTGCAACAACAACACGTTACACACTTTGGTACCCTCGTTCCTACAACAACAACACTCTTCTGCCCGCAACATAAACAAATTCCTTTGCTGCAGCAAGACTCCCAGGCTTTAAAACTACACTCATTCTACAACACACTTACGTACACCGAGTCCTTGTGAATACAGCACACCTGTGTGTTCAGTCACGCAACTGCTTATTTCTGTGTACCCAATCATCACAGAATCTTTATGTTGTTGTTACTTTGAAGGGGATTTATTAAAACTTGTACAGTGTGTAATAAGCATTTAGGAAGGGAACAGTCAACCAGCCTGTGGCTGGGTCTATGCTACGTGTCTATTCACACGGCACGCAAACAGGCATTCAACGCATCACTGATGGCCATTACGGCACCAACGGTTGATAGGTGTTACAACTGTGCAGAAAATTTGACATTTGGTAAAATACAACAAACATGCATCGAACAAGGCCAGGGAGAGGGGAAGATTGACAAACCTAGCAGCAGTTGCCAAGGCGACAGCGCGGGCAGCGACAGCCTCCTCCGCCTTCTTGGCCTTGCGTTCTGACAGCAGGGCCTGGTCGACCGACGCCTTCTGTTTCCGTTCCTCCAGCAGCTTACGTTCCAGGGCCGCCAGGTTCTGTTTGTCCTGCTGCCGACTGGTCACCAGGTTGTGAAGTCTGCAGCAACAACAACACGTCTAGAGCAACAACAACACACATCAGCAAGTTATGGAGTCTGCAGCGGCAACAACACACGTCAGCAGGTTGTGGAGTCTACTGCAACAACAACACATGTCACCAGGTTGTGGAGTCTACTGCAACAACAACACATGTCACCAGGTTGTGGAGTCTACTGCAACAACAACACATGTCACCAGGTTGAGGAGTTTACGGCAACAATAACACATGTCACCAGGTTGATGAGTCTACAGCAACAACAACACATGTCACCAGGTTGAGGAGTCTACATCAACAACAACACATGTCACCAAGTTGAGGAGTCTACAGCAACAACAACACATGTCACCAGGTTGATGAGTCTACAGCAACAACAACACATGTCACCAGGTTGATGAGTCTACACAACAACAACACATGTCACCAGGTTGATGAGTCTACAGCAACAACAACACATGTCACCAGGTTGAGGAGTCTTCAGCAACAACAACACATGTCACCAGGTTGAGGAGTCTACTCAACAACAACACATGTCACCAGGTTGTGGAGTCTACGCAACAACAATACATGTCACCAGGTTGTGAGTCTACTGCAACAACAACACATGTCACCAGGTTGTGAGTCTACTCAACAACAATACATGTCCCAGGTTGTGAGTCTACTGCAACAACACATGTCACCAGGTTGTGGAGTCTACAGCAACAACAATACATGTCACCAGGTTGTGGAGTCTACTGCAACAACAACACATGTCACCAGGTTGTGAGTCTGCAGCAACAACAACACGTCTCCCCCCCAAGTTATGGAGTCTACGGCAACAACACACGTCAGCAGGTTGTGGAGTCTACGCAACAACAAAATGTCCAGGTTGAGGAGTCTACAGCAACACCAACACATGTCGCCAGGTTGTGGAGTCTACAGCAACAACAACACATGTCGCCAGGTTGTGGAGTCTACTGCAACAACAACATGTCCCAGGTTGAGGAGTCTACAGCAACAACAACACGTCCTTAGAGCAACAACAACACATGTCACCAGGTTGTGGAGTCTACGGCAACAACACACGTCACCAGGTTGTGGAGTCTACAGCAACAACAATACATGTCACCAGGTTGAGGAGTCTACAGCAACACCAACACTGTCGCCAGGTTGTGGAGTCTACAGCAACAACAACACATGTCCCAGGGGAGTTGCAACAACAACACATGGCAGGTTGTGGTCTACTGCAACAACAACACATGTCGCCAGGTTGAGGAGTCTACAGCAACAACAACACATGTCCCAGGTTGTGAGTCTACTGCAACAACAACACATGTCACCAGGTTGTGGGTCTACGCAACAACAAAATGTCCCGGTTGGGAGTCTACTGCAACAACAACACATGTCCAGTTGTGGAGTCTACGCAACAACACATGTCACCAGGTTGTGGAGTCTACAGCAACAACAACACATGTCACCAGGTTGTGGAGTCTGCAACAACAACACATGTCACCGGTTGAGGAGTCTCAGCAACAACAATACATGTCCACATGTCACCAGGTTGTGGAGTCTACAGCAACAACAACACATGTCACCAGGTTGTGGAGTCTACGCAACAACAACACATGTCACCAGGTTGTGGAGTCTACAGCAACAACAACACATGTCACCAGGTTGTGGAGTCTACTGCAACAACAACACATGTCACCAGGTTGAGGAGTTTACGGCAACAATAACACATGTCACCAGGTTGATGAGTCTACAGCAACAACAACACATGTCACCAGGTTGAGGAGTCTACATCAACAACAACACATGTCACCAGTTGAGGAGTCTACAGCAACAACAACACATGTCACCAGGTTGATGAGTCTACAGCAACAACAACACATGTCACCAGGTTGATGAGTCTACAGCAACAACAACACATGTCACCAGGTTGATGAGTCTGCAGCAACAACAACACGTCTAGAGCAACAACAACACACATCAGCAAGTTATGGAGTCTGCAGCGGCAACAACACACGTCAGCAGGTTGTGGAGTCTACTGCAACAACAACACATGTCACCAGGTTGTGGAGTCTACTGCAACAACAACACATGTCACCAGGTTGTGGAGTCTACTGCAACAACAACACATGTCACCAGGTTGAGGAGTTTACGGCAACAATAACACATGTCACCAGGTTGATGAGTCTACAGCAACAACAACACATGTCACCAGGTTGAGGAGTCTACATCAACAACAACACATGTCACCAGGTTGAGGAGTCTACAGCAACAACAACACATGTCACCAGGTTGATGAGTCTACAGCAACAACAACACATGTCACCAGGTTGAGGAGTCTACAGCAACAACAACACATGTCACCAGGTTGATGAGTCTACAGCAACAATAACACATGTCACCAGGTTGATGAGTCTACAGCAACAACAACACATGTCACCAGGTTGAGGAGTCTACATCAACAACAACACATGTCACCAGGTTGAGGAGTCTACAGCAACAACAACACATGTCACCAGGTTGATGAGTCTACAGCAACAACAACACATGTCACCAGGTTGATGAGTCTACATCAACAACAACACATGTCACCAGGTTGATGAGTCTACAGCAACAACAACACATGTCACCAGGTTGAGGAGTCTTCAGCAACAACAACACATGTCACCAGGTTGAGGAGTCTACTGCAACAACAACACATGTCACCAGGTTGTGGAGTCTACTGCAACAACAATACATGTCACCAGGTTGTGGAGTCTACTGCAACAACAACACATGTCACCAGGTTGTGGAGTCTACTGCAACAACAATACATGTCGCCAGGTTGTGGAGTCTACTGCAACAACAACACATGTCACCAGGTTGTGGAGTCTACAGCAACAACAATACATGTCACCAGGTTGTGGAGTCTACTGCAACAACAACACATGTCACCAGGTTGATGAGTCTGCAGCAACAACAACACGTCTAGAGCAACAACAACACACATCAGCAAGTTATGGAGTCTGCAGCGGCAACAACACACGTCAGCAGGTTGTGGAGTCTACTGCAACAACAACACATGTCAGCAGGTTGAGGAGTCTACAGCAACACCAACACATGTCGCCAGGTTGTGGAGTCTACAGCAACAACAACACATGTCGCCAGGTTGTGGAGTCTACTGCAACAACAACACATGTCGCCAGGTTGAGGAGTCTACAGCAACAACAACACATGTCGCCAGGTTGTGGAGTCTACTGCAACAACAACACATGTCACCAGGTTGTGGAGTCTACGGCAACAACAACACATGTCACCAGGTTGTGGAGTCTACAGCAACAACAATACATGTCACCAGGTTGAGGAGTCTACAGCAACACCAACACATGTCGCCAGGTTGTGGAGTCTACAGCAACAACAACACATGTCGCCCACTCAGGTTGTGGAGTCTACAGCAACAACAACACATGTCACCAGGTTGTGGAGTCTACGCAACAACAACACATGTCACCAGGTTGTGGAGTCTACAGCAACAACAACACATGTCACCAGGTTGAGGAGTCTACAGCAACAACAACACATGTCACCAGGTTGTGGAGTCTACGCAACACAACACATGTCACCAGGTTGTGGAGTCTACAGCAACAACAACACATGTCACCAGGTTGTGGAGTCTCGCAACAACAAAATGTCCCAGGTTGGGAGTCTCGCAACAACAAACATGTCACCAGGTTGTGGAGTCTACGCAACAACAACACATGTCACCAGGTTGTGGAGTCTACAGCAACAACAACACATGTCACCAGGTTGTGGAGTCTACAGCAACAACAACACATGTCACCAGGTTGAGAGTCTCAGCAACAACTACATGTCACCAGGTTGTGTCAGCAACAACAACAGTCAGGTTGTGGAGTCTGCAGCAACAACACAGTCACAGGTTGTGGAGTCTACAGCAACAACAAACATGTCACCAGGTTGTGAGTCTACGCAACACAACACATGTCACCAGTTGGGAGTCTACTGCAACAACAACAGCAATGAAATCACCAGGTTGTGGAGTCTACAGCAACAACCCAAAACATGTCACCAGGTTGATGGAGTCTAAAAAATAGCAACAAAACAACACATGTTCAGCCAGGTTGTGGAGTCTACAGCAACAACAACACATGTCACCAGGTTTGTTGGAGTCCCTACTGCAACAACAACACATGTCACCAGGTTGTGGAGTCTACGGCAACAACAACACATGTCACCAGGTTGTGGAGTCTACAGCAACAACCCAAAACATGTCACCAGGTTGTGGAGCATGCCCCTTTACCCAGAGTCAACAACAACACATGTCACCAGGTTGTGGAGTCTTTTGTGTTTTGAGTCTGAAAAAATGCCCCGGTTGTGGAGTCTACTGACAACACATGTCACCAGGTTGTGGAGTCTACGGCAACAACAACACATGTCACCAGGTTGTGGAGTCTACAGCAACAACAACACATGTCACCAGGTTGTGGAGTCTACTGCAACAACAACACATGTCACCAGGTTGAGGAGTCTACAGCAACAACAATACATGTCACCAGGTTGTGGAGTCTACTGCAACAACAACACATGTCACCAGGTTGATGAGTCTGCAGCAACAACAATACATGTCACCAGGTTGTGGAGTCTACAGCAACAACAATACATGTCACCAGGTTGTGGAGTCTACTGCAACAACAACACATGTCACCAGGTTGTGGAGTCTACTGCAACAACAACACATGTCACCAGGTTGAGGAGTCTACAGCAACAACAACACATGTCACCAGGTTGTGGGGTCTACAGCAACAACAACACGTCCCTTAGAGCAACAACAACAACAACAAGTTAGGGGGCAGGCAACAACACACATCAGCAGGTTATGGAGTCTACAGCAACAACAACACACGTCACCAGGTTGTGGGGTCTACAGCAACAACCCAAAACATGTCACCAAGGGTTTAGGAGTCTACAGCAACAACAACACATGTCACCAAGGGTTTAGGAGTCTACAGCAACAACAACACATGTCACCAGGTTGAGGAGTCTACAGCAACACCAACACATGTCACCAGGTTGAGGAGTCTACAGCAACAACAACACATGTCACCAGGTTGTGGAGTCTACGGCAACAACAACACATGTCACCAGGTTGTGGAGTCTACGGCAACAACAACACATGTCGCCAGGTTGAGGAGTCTACAGCAACACCAACATATAGCATCAACAGCAGCAGCTCACAAATGTCAACAGAAACTTCATTTTATCGAAGTGTGTGTGTGTGTGTGTGTGTGTGTGTGCGTGCGTGCGTGCGTGCGTGCGTGCGTGCGTGCGTGCGTGCGTGTGACTGTGTGTGACTGTGTGTGAAAATCCTCAACTTTTATGGGGTAAAGCAATATTCGAAAGTGAATAGCACTAACTTAAAAACAATAAGCGTGACACAGCGTTTCAGCGAGGACGTTTTGGTGTTGCTACGTTTATGTAACAATGCTTCGTTTTCTAACATGAATAACTAATACACGACATATCAAGTACAAACTGCTGCCACCAGGGGATGGGCCTCTTTGCTAGTAGCACGTATAATCTCACTTGTTCTGCAGACTCTCGTTGTCCTGCCGCAGCTGGTAGAGCTCTGTCTTCAGGGCCTTGTCTGTCAGCTGCGTGTTGTGGACCTGAGACCTCAGCTCCTGTTCATTGTTGCGACTGCCCTGGAGGTCTGCCTTGAGTCGCTTCACATCCGCCTCCAGTCTGAACACACAAACACATGGCATGAACACAGGCCCTGAACACACTACACATGAACATACGACATGAACACACAGAACAAAGCCTGAACACAGTTACGGCTGCCCTGGAGGTCAGCCTTGAGTCGCTTCACATTTGCCTCGAGTCTGAACACACAAACACATGGCATGAACACACAGAACAAAGCCTGAACACAGTTACGGTTGCCCTAGAGGTCAGCCTTGAGTCGCTTCACATTTGCCTCGAGTCTGAACACACAAACACATGGCATGAACACACAGAACAAAAGGTTGGACAATTTGAACACAACAAGAACACAGAACACGCACAACATGATCGCCTCATCATATGGAACATGCACATTCTGAACACACAGACCCCATCCAATATGTCACTTATATGTGGTCTGTGCGTCCAGGCTGTATGTGGCCTGTGTGGTCAGGCTGTGTATGTTCTAAACACACACCCAACACACACTACACATGAACCACATCCACACAGTGTGTTCAGACTGCATGAAACATGCAGTCTGAACCATAGCTTTATGTAGAGACCCGTCCATTCATCATTTGGACGGGTAAAAACGAATATGGACAGGTAGAAATATGGGTGGACGGGTAAAATTAAATATTCAGTGGCTTAAAATTCAATTACAATACTGAATGGGGCCTCTTGCCAGGATGCAGCGTTATCCTGTGGCCATGGGCACAAGTTCGTGCCAGATTCGCCGGCATCTTGGCCAGGGACCGATTTTGTGGAGGAGGACATATTCGAATGATATTCATTCATATAGCTACGAATTTTCAAATCGAATCGAATAGCAGGAAAACATTCGAATATTCAAAATTTCGAATACAAATCAAATATTCATCCCATCCTTAGTACTCAATAGTGTGAGTATTGAAGGGAATTTGTCAAAATATTATTTGTCACTATCATTATGAATAAAGGTCTAAAGTTTGTAGGTTGACATGAACTTTGCATTCTCTCTAACAGACCCCATCTAGTATGTTTGCTAACATTTAACAAACAACTAAGGAATTCTCCCTTAATAGGGATTAGGGAGAAGGAAGACTAACCTGACTATGACTTCATCCTTGTTATTCATGAAGGAGTTCGCCGCGGCAGTCGCCGCCGATGTGTTTGTGCTCTTCCCTTTCCGGCCAGTAGAGGCCGCCGCTGTCGCAACGTTATCTTTATTCAGCTTGGCCGTTTTAGTTGCTATGGCGACACCGTTACTGGCCTTGTAAGACTTTGATGACGCTGAGTGTTCGTTGGCCAGGTTCTCGTCAGTGCAGTCGTTGAGATTGTTGTGTCTGTTCTTACACTGGCCTGGCAGGGGGTGCTCTATGTATTCGTAGTCGTCTATGTCAGTGTGTGCGGTGGCCGTGTGTGTCGCTGTCGCATTGTTGTGCTTCTGTTTGTTGGTCTCGCGACCGCTGTCCGCACTGTTACTGTTGTTACTCTCTACTTTACTGCTGCTTGACTTTCGCGTCGACGCCGTCGTCGTCTGTGACGTCGTGTGTAGCGCTGTGGCGGAGGTTGTTGTGGTTGCCGTCGGTGACGGCGTTACACCATTTGAGATTACTTCCTCTTGTGATTTGGAAGGCAGAGCTGTAAGACACAACAATTGTACAATTCACATGTAACCTGGCTGCTTCCTGACGGCATTATCAGCAAATAGTGTTTTAATTTACTTTATATTTTGGGTTCCAAAATATCACGTGAAATATGTCAAACAAAAATTAATGATAACTTGCAGTGGCTTAATTTAAAACATTGATTTGTGGAGAAATTACACATTAGCATCTAAGGATGCAGCCATTCGTTCGTCTACAACATTTCTTTCCCGATACACTTTTGCACTTCAAACCTTTCCACAATTTTAGCAAGCATTATTAATTTGACAATGTAGCTTACAAAAACCATTCACACAATGTGAATAGCAACAAATCTTACAGGAGACTGAATTAACCGAGGATATACGTTTAGATCAAGCTTTCGCTACTCGCCACTCATCCCCACTCATCCCCACTCATCCCCACTCATCCCCACTCATCCCCACCTCATCCCCAACTCATCCCCACTCATCCCCACTCATCCCCACTCATCCCCACTCATCCCCACTCATCCCCACTCATCCCCACCTCATCCCCACCTCATCCCCACTCATCCCCACTCATCCCCACTCATCCCCACTCATCCCCACCTCATCCCCAACTCATCCCCAACTCATCCCCACTCATCCCCACTCATCCCCACTCATCCCCACTCATCCCCACTCATCCCCACTCATCCCCACTCATCCCCACTCATCCCCACTCATCCCCACTCATCCCCACTCATCCCCACTCATCCCCACTCATCCCCACTCATCCCCACTCATCCCCACTCATCCCCACTCATCCCCACTCATCCCAACTCATCCCCACTCATCCCCACTCATCCCCACTCACCCTTGTGTTTCTCAGGGTTCTGCAGTTCGGGTGGCAAAGCTTCCCGTAGTAACTGATTGTAAAATTCATTTTCTTTTTGCACTTCCTTCTGCTTTCGCTGTCAACGAAACGGAACAACACCCAGTGAGACAAACTGAAAGTGATGTTACTGCGCGCTTAAAACAGCGATATATCCTAAGTTATAATGAATAATTCTTACACGTACATATTAAGTTTGTTGTGTAATCAAATATCATGTAGATGCTACTGCTTTTCATGTAAGGGATTATTTTCAATATATGATACATATCAGAATAAATATGCTAATGTTATACCTAGAACACAAGTAAATTACTTCACATTGTTTATTGACCTATGACCGTGTCTTCTTTTTTGCATATACAATGTATACGCACACAGTGCATTTTTCGTACCCATAACCAAAGCCCCCCCTGATGATGTGACATCCTCATGGATACAGGAGTGTCCGTTGAAGACGGGGACCACTGTATATACAGGTGTATATAATTATTGCCTTATATATATATATATATATATATATTATATATATATTATATATGTGTGTATGTATATACGAGTATATATAAATATATATATATTCATATATGTATGAGCAAGGTGCTCTGCCTATGTGAATAATAACACAATAAATAATAATAATACAGTTTTCATATAGTTCTAATTCCCGCACAGTGGATCAATGCGCTGCACAAGAAATATACTAAATGGATATTAATAAACAGAAATGTAAATTATATAAATTAATATAAATCATATTAATTTTTTGTTTTAAGATGAACTAGTAAACCTTTGTATGTCAATTATATAAATTAATATAAAATTAAAACCTTTACTAAAAATCTGTACGGATATATATATATATACATATAAATTAATCTAAAACATAAACACTGATTAAAACGTGTATGACACTAAAAGAAATTCTAAAGCCATGTCCGTCATTTCAAAACAATTTGAATTAATTCAAATGTCTAATAAAAAGATATGTCTTTAAACACTTTCTAAACATAGGTAATGTCCCGGATGCACGAATGTTCACAGGTAATTCATTCTGTAGTCGAGGTGCTGCTGGCCAAAATAAACACATTTAACCAGGGGTTTATAGAAAGAGAGACACTCACCAATCGCAGTCGATATGACACGTAACTTTTGAAACCGAAGCCAAGTGTAACTACTGGGTAGCCAATGCTGCAAGAGAGAAACTGAAAGTGAGTGAGAAAGCAACAGCCCATGGCAGGGGCAACAACAGCATCAATATTATATATATATATGTATATTTATTTTATTTTATCTCTTCTGACAATTTTTACTTGATTTATTCCTACAGTGGAGTGATTGTTTTTAAACATGCAATGTTTCACCCCATTTACTGTAGACCACAGGATTTAGCTCAGATTTCAGTGGAATGACCTGGTTGTAGATGGTGGGTAGGTTGCACCACTGGCCATGACTCATGGCTGGGCTCGTGGTTTGATGTAGAGTATCATGTGACATCAGTGCATGAATGAGGGCCAGCGTAAATCACGTCAAAGTAAGTTTAATTCTTGTTGAAATGATAACACATTATAACCAGGGCATGACAACCAGTTCCCTGACGTACCACCAGAGGCGCCACAGTGACAACCATCACTTCACTATCACTGCACCAAGAACACCAGACACGATGCGCTTGTCTTCTCTCTATATGTTCACTATACTGCTCAAACCACCAACCAACATCAATTGGTATCATTCAATAAATGTCATACATTTTCGAATGTTGTACGGATTTGAAATAGATAATGGACGAACAGGCCACAATGTGAACTGAATGATAATAAAAATTGAGATACCACTGACCTAAAATAATAAAGTCTAGAATTATGACTTGGTTCTCAGTAGCTAAAACACAACAATAAGTTGACGCACTCAAAGTGCCAAAGCTGACTACACGTTGAAAACTACAGTAAAGACATTCACTACTGACTTGACTGTAACTTTCTCTTTCAATCAATCTCAAAATAATAATTTAGAAATTAGAAAGTATTTTGTCTTTCATGTGCATGTGTGTGCATGTGTGCGTGTGTGCGTGTGTGCGTGTGTGCGTGTGTGCGTGTGCGTGTGTGCGTGTGTGCGTTTGTGCCTGTCGTAGTCTCACCAGTGAGCAGCAAAAGGTCTACACAGGTCCATGTGAAATGGCAGTGATTTGAGCTCTCGAAGTCGTACCGACCCCTCAATGTAGACAAACAGTAGCCATAGTGAGACGGTCGGCAGACAGATTCCCCGCTCTGAAACACCAACATGTGCTGCATCAAGAACCACGCTGATTGTCATAATCGATCAAATCTGTGAATCTAAGAAGTCTCATTAACAGACATTAGAATGACTCCTCATTAGCAGTTACACCACGCTCAGTTACACCATGCTCAGTTACACCACGCTCGGTTACACCATGCTCGGTTACACCACGCTCAGTTACACCACGCTCAGTTACACTATGCTCAGTTACACCATGCTCAGTTACACTATGCTCAGTTACACCATGCTCAGTTACACCACGCTCAGTTACACTATGCTCAGTTACACCATGCTCAGTTACACCACGCTCAGTTACACCATGCTCAGTTACACTATGCTCAGTTACACTATGCTCAGTTACACCATGCTCAGTTACACCATGCTCAGTTACACCACGCTCAGTTACACCATGCTCAGTTACACCACGCTCAGTTACACCACGCTCAGTTACACCATGCTCAGTTACACCACGCTCAGTTACACTATGCTCAGTTACACCATGCTCAGTTACACTATGCTCAGTTACAACATGCTCAGTTACACTATGCTCATTTACACCATGCTCAGTTACACTATGCTCAGTTACACCACGCTCAGTTACACTATGCTCAGTTACACCATGCTCAGTTACACTATGCTCAGTTACACTATGCTCAGTTACACCATACTCAGTTACAACACACTCACACGCCCACTCCCACCCTCCAACCTACCTGTGTGCCAGACGTACTGAACCCACACGTATGTGCCCTCTCCCTCTCTCCCTCTCTCTTCTCCCTCCAACCTACCTGTGTGCCAGACGTAGTGAACCCACACATATGTGCCCTCTCCCTCTCTCCCTCTCTCTTCTCCCTCCAACCTACCTGTGTGCCAGACGTACTGAACCCACACGTATGTGCCCTCTCCCTCTCTCCCTCTCTCCTTCTCCCTCCAACCTACCTGTGTGCCAGACGTACTGAACCCACACGTATGTGCCCTCTCCCTCTCTCCCTCTCTCCTTCTCCCTCCAACCTACCTGTGTGCCAGACGTACTGAACCCACACGTATGTGCCCCCCTCCCCCTCCCCTCTCTCCTTCTCCCTCCAACCTACCTGTGTGCCAGACGTACTGAACCCACACGTATGTGCCCCCCTCCCCCTCCCCTCTCTCCTTCTCCCTCCAACCTACCTGTGTGCCAGACGTACTGAACCCACACGTATGTGCCCCCTCCCCTCCCCTCTCTCCTTCTCCCTCCAACCTACCTGTATGCCAGACGTACTGAACCCACACGTATGTGCCCCCCTCCCCCTCCCCTCTCTCCTTCTCCCTCCAACCTACCTGTGTGCCAGACGTACTGAACCCACACGTATGTGCCCCCTCCCCCTCCCCTCTCTCCTTCTCCCTCCAACCTACCTGTGTGCCAGACGTACTGAACCCACACGTATGTGCCCCCTCCCTCTCTCCCTCTCTCCTCCCTCCAACCTACCTGTGTGCCAGACGTACTGAACCCACACGTATGTGCCCCCTCCCTCTCTCCCTCTCTCCTTCTCCCTCCAACCTACCTGTGTGCCAGACGTACTGAACCCACACGTATGTGCCCCCTCCCCTCCCCTCTCTCCTTCTCCCTCCAACCTACCTGTGTGCCAGACGTACTGAACCCACACGTATGTGCTGGCAGCAAAGAAGAGCCACTGAACAGGTATAAACAAGTAGCAGACAACGTCCGAAGTGACAGCGATGCACACAAAGAAGACAGAGAACGCCTGCAACAGAACAAGATGGTCAGTCAGAGCAACAAGATGGTCAGTCAGAGCGTCAAGATGGTCAGTCAGAGCAACAACATGGTCAGTCAAAGCAACAACATGGTCAGTCAGAACAACAATATGGTCAGTCAGAGCAACGACATGGTCAGTCAGAGCATCAAGATGTTCAGTCACAACAATAAGATGGTCAGTCAGAGCAACAACATGGATAGTGTCAAAGCAACAAGATGGTCAGTCAGAACAACAAGATGGTCAGTCAGAGCAACAACATGGTCAGTCAGAGCAACAACATGGTCAGTCAGAGCATCAAGATGGTCAGTCAGAGCAACAACATGGTCATTCAATGCAACAACATGGTCAGTCAGATCAACAAGATGGTCAGTCAGAGCAACAAGACGGTCAATCAGAGCAACAACATAGTCAGTCAGAGCATCAAGATGGTCAGTCAGAGCAACAACATGGTCAGTCAGAGCAACAACACGGTCAGTCAAAGCAACGGCGTGGTCCGTCAGAGCAACGACGTGGTCAGTCATAGCAACGACATGGTCAGCCAGAGCAACAACATGGTCAGCCAGGACAACAACATGGTCAGTCAGAGCAACAACATGGTCAGTCAGGACAACAACATGGTCAGCCAGAGCAACGACATGGTCACTGTCAGAGCAACATGGTAAGCCAGAGCAACAACATGGTCAATCAGAGCATCAAGATGGTCAGTCAAAGCAACGGCATGGTCCGTCAGAGCAACGACGTGGTCAGTCAGGACAACAACATGGTAAGCCAGAGCAACAACATGGTCAATCAGAGCAACAAGATGGTCAGTCAAAGCAACGGCATGGTCCGTCAGAGCAACGACGTGGTCAGTCAGGACAACAACATGGTCAGCCAGAGCAACAACATGGTCAGCCAGGACAACAACATGGTCAGCCAGAGCAACAACATGGTCAGCCAGAGCAACGACATGGTCACTGTCAGAGCAACATGGTAAGCCAGAGCAACAACATGGTCAATCAGAGCATCAAGATGGTCAGTCAGAGCAACAACATGGTCAGTCAGAGCAACAACACGGTCAGTCAAAGCAATGGCATGGTCCGTCAGAGCAACGACATGGTCAGTCAGAACAACAACATGGTCAGTCAGAGCAACAATATGGTCAGTCAGGACAACAACATGGTAAGCCAGAGCAACAACATGGTCAATCAGAGCAACAAGATGGTCAGTCAAAGCAACGGCATGGTCCGTCAGAGCAACGACGTAGTCAGTCAGGACAACAACATGGTCAGCCAGAGCAACAACATGGTCAGCCAGGACAACAATATGGTCAGCCAGGACAACAACATGGTCAGCCAGGTCAACAACATGGTCAGCCAGAGCAACGACATGGTCACTGTCAGAGCAACATGGTAAGCCAGAGCAACAACATGGTCAATCAGAGCATCAAGATGGTCAGTCAGAGCAACAAAATGGTCAGTCAGAGCAACAACATGGTCAGTCAAAGCAATGGCATGGTCCGTCAGAGCAACGACATGGTCAGTCAGGACAACATGGTCAGTCAGAGCAACAACATGGTAAGTCAGAGCAACAACATGGTCAGCCAGGACAACAACATGGTCAGCCAGAGCAACATGGTCAGTCAGAGCAACGATATGGTCAGTGTCAGATCAACATGGTAAGCCAGAGCAACAACATGGTCAATCAGAGCAACAAGATGGTTAGTCAGAGTAACAAGATGGTTAGTCAGAGTATTAACATGTGTTAGTCAGAGTATCAACACACGTCAGTTAGAGTATCAACAAATGTCAGTTAGAGTAACAACATTTTTGGAGTAACAAATGTCATAGTAACAACTAAAATAATATCAACAGTGTCACAAGTATCCGTCAGAATGACAATAATGTCAGTCAGCACGACAACTACGGTGTCAGTCAGCACGACAACTACGGTGTCAGTCAGCACGACAACTACGGTGTCAGTCAGCACAACAACTACGGTGTCAGTCAGCATGACAACTACAGTGTCAGTCAGCATGACAACTACAGTGTCAGTCAGCACAACAACTACAGTGTCAGTCAGCATTACAACTACAGTGTCAGTCAGCAGGACAACCAGTGTCAGTCAGCACGACAACCACAGTGTCAGTCAGCACGACAACTACAGTGTCAGTCAGCACGACAACTACAGTGTCAGTCAGCATGACAACATTGGTGTTGGCCAATACTTCAACATTTAACATTTGTAATTATTGTTATTGCATACGTGATATAACTATGACCACATCCTGCAAGACTCAGAATAACAACAACTGCACTGGTCAATACGACAAGACTCTTTGGTCAGAGAACAAAGTAGCTGGTCAAACCACAGTTTATATGTACTAGATGGACATGTGCTTTACGGGAGATTTTATCACTGTTTTATATATATATATATATATATATATATATATATATATTATTCTATGCAACATCTTAGTTCGTCACGATTTACACAACAAACTATTGAAATCATGACTTGGCAATGAAATGAAAAATGTCCCTTTAATAGTACTCTTTAGAGATACCTTCTTAACTGCCTGAATTTGAGCCCTTCCTATACCTAGTGGTCCAAATTCACTGGGTCTACTGACAGGTCTGTGGAACGTTTTAAATTGTTGTGGCATCTCTTGGTTTCAGTGATTGAAGCCATGTACTCTACACCAAGGCAATGGGCGTACAGTGCAATGCTCACATTCTCTGATTGTTATGTTGAGGGCCAGTTGTCACAGCAACAGCACTTTCTAACCCACGCATCCAGGCATGAGGCTTGGTATACCCACGTTTCACTACATTTGATGGACTCTCAGCACCATTACATGTGACCCTCCACTACATGTGACCTTCCATTACACGTGACCCTCCACTACATGTGACCCTCCACTACATGTGACCCTCCACTACATGTGACCCTCCACTACACGTGACCCTCCACTACACGTGACCCTCCACTACATGTGACCTTCCACTACACGTGACCCTCCACTACACGTGACCCTCCACTACACGTGACCCTCCACTACATGTGACCCTCCACTACACGTGACCCTCCACTACACGTGACCTTCCATTACACGTGACCTTCCATTACACGTGACCCTCCACTACACGTGACCCTCCACTACATGTGACCCTCCACTACATGTGACCCTCCACTACATGTGACCCTCCACTACATGTGACCCTCCACTACATGTGACCCTCCACTACATGTGACCCTCCACTACATGTGACCCTCCACTACATGTGACCCTCCACTACATGTGACCTTCCATTACACGTGACCTTCCACTACACGTGACCCTCCACTACATGTGACCTTCCATTACACGTGACCTTCCATTACACGTGACCCTCCACTACATGTGACCCTCCACTACATGTGACCCTCCACTACATGTGACCTTCCATTACACGTGACCCTCCACTACACGTGACCCTCCACTACATGTGACCTTCCATTACACGTGACCTTCCATTACACGTGACCCTCCACTACACGTGACCCTCCACTACACGTGACCCTCCACTACATGTGACCCCCCACTACACGTGACCCTCCACTACACGTGACCCTCCACTACACGTGACCCTCCACTACATGTGACCCTCCACTACATGTGACCTTCCATTACACGTGACCTTCCATTACACGTGACCCTCCACTACACGTGACCATCCACTACACGTGACCCTCCACTACATGTGACCTTCCATTACATGTGACCTTCCATTACATGTGACCTTCCATTACACGTGACCCTCCACTACACGTGACCCTCCATTTCATGTGACCCTCCACTACATGTGACCTTCCATTACATGTGACTCTCCACTACATCTGACCCTCCACTATATGTGACCCTCCACTACATGTGACCTTCCATTACATGTGACGTTCCATTACATGTGACCTTCCATTACACGTGACCCTCCACTACACGTGACCATCCACTACACGTGACACTCCACTACACGTGACCCTCCATTTCATGTGACCCTCCACTACATGTGACCTTCCATTACATGTGACTCTCCACTACATATGACCCTCCACTATATGTGACCCTCCACTACATGTGACCTTCCATTACATGTGACGTTCCATTACTTGTGACCCTCCACTACATGTGACCTTCCACTACATGTGACCTTCCACTACATGTGACCCTCCATTACATGTGACCCTCCATTACATGTGACCCTCCACTACATGTGCACTTCCATTACATGTGACATGCTGCAGGTAAGACTCCCTACTGACCACTGCCATGCTGCAGGTAAGACCCCCTAGTGACCACTGCCATGCTGCAGGTAAGACCCCCTAGTGACCACTGCCATGCTGCAGGTAAGACCCCCTAGTGACCACTGCCATGCTGCAGGTAAGACCCCCTAGTGACCACTGCCATGCTGCAGGTAAGACCCCCTAGTGACCACTGCCATGCTGCAGGTAGGACTCCCTACTGACCACTGCCATGCTGCAGGTAAGACCCCCTAGTGACCACTGCCATGCTGCAGGTAGGACTCCCTACTGACCACTGCCATGCTGCAGGTAAGACCCCTAGTGACCACTGCCATGCTGCAGGTAAGACTCCCTACTGACCACTGCCATGCTGCAGGTAAGACCCCCTACTGACCACTGCCATGCTGCAGGTAAGACTCCCTACTGACCACTGCCATGCTGCAGGTAAGACCCCCTAGTGACCACTGCCATGCTGCAGGTAAGACCCCCTAGTGACCACTGCCATGCTGCAGGTAAGACTCCCTACTGACCACTGCCATGCTGCAGGTAAGACCCCCTAGTGACCACTGCCATGCTGCAGGTAAGACCCCTAGTGACCACTGCCATGCTGCAGGTAAGACTCCCTACTGACCACTGCCATGCTGCAGGTAAGCCCTCCCTACTGACCACTGCCATGCTGCAGGTAAGACCCCCTAGTGACCACTGCCATGCTGCAGGTAAGACTCCCTACTGACCACTGCCATGCTGCAGGTAAGACTCCCTACTGACCACTGCCATGCTGCAGGTAAGACTCCCTACTGACCACTGCCATGCTGCAGGTAAGACTCCCTACTGACCACTGCCATGCTGCAGGTAAGACTCCCTACTGACCACTGCCATGCTGCAGGTAAGACTCCCTACTGACCACTGCCATGCTGCAGGTAAGACTCCCTACTGACCACTGCCATGCTGCAGGTAAGACCCCCTACTGACCACTGCCATGCTGCAGGTAAGACTCCCTACTGACCACTGCCATGCTGCAGGTAAGACTCCCTACTGACCACTGCCATGCTGCAGGTAAGACTCCCTACTGACCACTGCCATGCTGCAGGTAAGACTCCCTACTGACCACTGCCATGCTGCAGGTAAGACTCCCTACTGACCACTGCCATGCTGCAGGTAAGCCTCCCTACTGACCACTGCCATGCTGCAGGTAAGACCTCCCTACTGACCACTGCCATGCTGCAGGTAAGACTCCCTACTGACCACTGCCATGCTGCAGGTAATACTCCCTACTGACCACTGCCATGCTGCAGGTAAGACCCCCTAGTGACTACTGCCATGCTGCAGGTAATACTCCCTACTGACCACTGCCATGCTGCAGGTAAGACCCCTACTGACCACTGCCATGCTGCAGGTAAGACTCCCTACTGACCACTGCCATGCTGCAGGTAAGACTCCCTACTGACCACTGCCATGCTGCAGGTAAGACTCCCTACTGACCACTGCCATGCTGCAGGTAAGACTCCCTAGTGACCACTGCCATGCTGCAGGTAAGACTCCCTACTGACCACTGCCATGCTGCAGGTAAGACTCCCTACTGACCACTGCCATGCTGCAGGTAAGACCCCTACTGACCACTGCCATGCTGCAGGTAAGCTCCCTACTGACCACTGCCATGCTGCAGGTAAGCCTCCCTACTGACCACTGCCATGCTGCAGGTAAGACTCCCTACTGACCACTGACCACTGCCATGCTGCAGGTAGAACTTCCTGATACATCAACATTAATATGACTCCACATGGCACAATCTGGCTAACAGTGACATGAATCCATGTGTCTTACGTGACATTTTAATGGAATAACGTCGTCTTTAGAATTTGCATTCCTTGGAGCATTTTTGTTACCATATCCAGGATGGCCTGTGTTAGTAAATTTGTTGGCTCATTGTTGTATTTCTTTATAAACAACCGGCCTTTCAGAGAGCGAAGAAACAAACTCTGCACATGTGTAGAAGGGACATGGTGAAACTAAAAAAAAAATTATTTGTAGCTCATAATGAGTATCACCGATTCTGGAAAGGCAGATCACATTATAAAGGACAAGATTTCTGTGAGCCTATTGTATTGCACTTTTTAGTACAGAAAAAATACACTTTTTCCACAAACCCCCAAAGGGTAAAAATATTGTAATCTGTGCAGATGATGGTTTCTTGGAGCCAATCTGGTGGCTGTGTGTTATATTGTTGGTCCACATCTGCTTCTATTAGCAAATGATGTTATGTGAATTGATACTACATTCTCATTAGCATGTGGTGGCCTCTGGTCTGGAAGACCTGTCAGTTGGCTGCGTTCCTTGCCATCATCTCCAACATACAGCAAACATCTCACTTCACAACCATCCTCATCACACGCAGCCATAATGGCTGACCTGATATTACGCCTTCAAGGAGTCGCCATGGAAACACGGAGATCTTGATTTGATGCAACAAAGGAGGCTGCAGCTTACACCTGAAGGCTGCGGTCTGAGAGCAGTGACAAGGACTCTAGTCATACCCTCTACCAATCATCTCCTGCCTCATGCATCAGCATAGTAATTAGCAAATCCACTTTGCTTCTCTCTAAGTACTGCCATCAGCCGACTGTGATGGTTTGGTCTATTAGAGCCTCAGCTCTACTCAGTGACACAGACACAGACACCAGCCAGTGTCTGGTGACACCAAGAAAACTAGCTTAGAAGCATCCATTGTGTGTCTTATACTATTGTGTCTACATTTGTTATCTGTCATAGTATGTTAACTCTGCCGTCAAAGCCACATATTTCAAATCTAGTTTAGCATCATACAGGTCATACTTCATACGTGGTATTAAATTGTGCCATCACAGCTGCACTGTACAATATCATTTTACAACATAAAGTCCTAAAATTACTTTTTTTGCCATCAGAATCAGCATTCATAATGTGTATTCTCGGCCACAAAAGTTTACATTTTATTAATTATAATTTCTACTACCCCATTGCAACTTGCAGTGAGCCCAGTCTACTTCCGCTACAAGAACTTGTAGTTAGCCCTGTCTGTCTCTGCTACAAGAACTTGCAGTTAGCCCTGTCTGTCTCTGTTACAAGAACTTGCAGTTAGCCCTGTCTGTCTCTGCTATCTCTGCTACAAGAACTTGCAGTTAGCCCTGTCTGTCTCTGCTATCTCTGCTACAAGAACTTGCAGTTAGCCCTGTCTATCTCTGCTACAAGAACTAGCAGTTAGCCCTGTCTGTCTCTGCTACAAGAACTAGCAGTTAGCCCTGTCTGTCTCTGCTACAAGAACTTGCAGTTAGCCCTGTCTGTCTCTGTTACAAGAACTTGCAGTTAGCCCTGTCTGTCTCTGCTATCTCTGCTACAAGAACTTGCAGTTAGCCCTGTCTGTCTCTGCTATCTCTGCTACAAGAACTTGCAGTTAGCCCTGTCTGTCTCTGCTATCTCTGCTACAAGAACTTGCAGTTAGCCCTGTCTGTCTCTGCTATCTCTGCTACAAGAACTTGCAGTTAGCCCTGTCTGTCTCTGCTATCTCTGCTACAAGAACTTGCAGTTAGCCCTGTCTGTCTCTGCTATCTCTGCTACAAGAACTTGCAGTTAGCCCTGTCTGTCTCTGCTATCTCTGCTACAAGAACTTGCAGTTAGCCCTGTCTGTCTCTGCTATCTCTGCTACAAGAACTTGCAGTTAGCCCTGTCTATCTCTGCTACAAGAACTTGCAGTTAGCCCTGTCTGTCTCTGCTATCTCTGCTACAAGAACTTGCAGTTAGCCCTGTCTATCTCTGCTACAAGAACTAGCAGTTAGCCCTGTCTGTCTCTGCTACAAGAACTAGCAGTTAGCCCTGTCTATCTCTGCTACAAGAACTTGCAGTTAGCCCTGTCTGTCTCTGTTACAAGAACTTGCAGTTAGCCCTGTCTGTCTCTGCTATCTCTGCTACAAGAACTAGCAGTTAGCCCTGTCTGTCTCTGCTATCTCTGCTACAAGAACTTGCAGTTAGCCCTGTCTATCTCTGCTACAAGAACTAGCAGTTAGCCCTGTCTGTCTCTGCTATCTCTGCTACAAGAACTTGCAGTTAGCCCTGTCTATCTCTGCTACAAGAACTAGCAGTTAGCCCTGTCTGTCTCTGCCTTTGACTCTGCCTGTCTCTCTGCTACAAGAACTAGCAGTTAGCCCTGTCTGTCTCTGCTACAAGAACTTGCAGTTAGCCCTGTCTGTCTCTGTTACAAGAACTTGCAGTTAGCCCTGTCTGTCTCTGCTATCTCTGCTACAAGAACTTGCAGTTAGCCCTGTCTGTCTCTGCTATCTCTGCTACAAGAACTTGCAGTTAGCCCTGTCTGTCTCTGCTATCTCTGCTACAAGAACTTGCAGTTAGCCCTGTCTGTCTCTGCTATCTCTGCTACAAGAACTTGCAGTTAGCCCTGTCTGTCTCTGCTATCTCTGCTACAAGAACTTGCAGTTAGCCCTGCTCTGTCTCTGCTATCTCTGCTACAAGAACTTGCAGTTAGCCCTGTCTATCTCTGCTACAAGAACTAGCAGTTAGCCCTGTCTGTCTCTGCTATCTCTGCTACAAGAACTTGCAGTTAGCCCTGTCTATCTCTGCTACAAGAACTAGCAGTTAGCCCTGTCTGTCTCTGCTATCTCTGCTACAAGAACTAGCAGTTAGCCCTGTCTGTCTCTGCTACAAGAACTAGCAGTTAGCCCTGTCTGTCTCTGCTATCTCTGCTACAAGAACTTGCAGTTAGCCCTGTCTGTCTCTGCTACAAGAACTTGCAGTTAGCCCTGTCTGTCTCTGCTACAAGAACTTGCAGTTAGCCCTGTCTGTCTCTGCTACAAGAACTTGCAGTTAGCCCTGTCTGTCTCTGCTATCTCTGCTACAAGAACTTGCAGTTAGCCCTGTCTGTCTCTGCTATCTCTGCTACAAGAACTTGCAGTTAGCCCTGTCTGTCTCTGCTATCTCTGCTACAAGAACTTGCAGTTAGCCCTGTCTGTCTCTGCTATCTCTGCTACAAGAACTTGCAGTTAGCCCTGTCTATCTCTGCTACAAGAACTGCAGTTAGCCCTGTCTGTCTCTGCTATCTCTGCTACAAGAACTTGCAGTTAGCCCTGTCTATCTCTGCTACAAGAACTAGCAGTTAGCCCTGTCTGTCTCTGCTATCTCTGCTACAAGAACTTGCAGTTAGCCCTGTCTATCTCTGCTACAAGAACTAGCAGTTAGCCCTGTCTGTCTCTGCTACAAGAACTAGCAGTTAGCCCTGTCTGTCTCTGCTATCTCTGCTACAAGAACTTGCAGTTAGCCCTGTCTGTCTCTGCTATCTCTGCTACAAGAACTTGCAGTTAGCCCTGTCTGTCTCTGCTATCTCTGCTACAAGAACTTGCAGTTAGCCCTGTCTGTCTCTGCTATCTCTGCTACAAGAACTTGCAGTTAGCCCTGTCTGTCTCTGCTATCTCTGCTACAAGAACTTGCAGTTAGCCCTGTCTATCTCTGCTACAAGAACTAGCAGTTAGCCCTGTCTGTCTCTGCTATCTCTGCTACAAGAACTTGCAGTTAGCCCTGTCTATCTCTGCTACAAGAACTAGCAGTTAGCCCTGTCTGTCTCTGCTATCTCTGCTACAAGAACTTGCAGTTAGCCCTGTCTATCTCTGCTACAAGAACTAGCAGTTAGCCCTGTCTGTCTCTGCTACAAGAACTAGCAGTTAGCCCTGTCTGTCTCTGCTACAAGAACTAGCAGTTAGCCCTGTCTGTCTCTGCTACAAGAACTAGCAGTTAGCCCTGTCTGTCTCTGCTACAAGAACTAGCAGTTAGCCCTGTCTGTCTCTGCTACAAGAACTAGCAGTTAGCCCTGTCTGTCTCTGCTACAAGAACTAGCAGTTAGCCCTGTCTGTCTCTGCTACAAGAACTAGCAGTTAGCCCTGTCTGTCTCTGCTACAAGAACTTGCAGTTAGCCCTGTCTGTCTCTGCTACAAGAACTAGCAGTTAGCCCTGTCTGTCTCTGCTACAAGAACTAGCAGTTAGCCCTGTCTGTCTCTGCTACAAAAACTTGCAGTTAGCCCTGTCTGTCTCTGCTACAAGAACTAGCAGTTAGCCCTGTCTGTCTCTGCTCAAGAACTTGCAGTTAGCCCTGTCTGTCTCTGCTACAAGAACTAGCAGTTAGCCCTGTCTGTCTCTGCTACAAGAAATAGCAGTTAGCCCTGTCTGTCTCTGCTACAAGAACTAGCAGTTAGCCCTGTCTGTCTCTGCTACAAGAAATAGCAGTTAGCCCTGTCTGTCTCTGCTACAAGAACTAGCAGTTAGCCCTGTCTGTCTCTGCTACAAGAATAGCAGTTAGCCCTGTCTGTCTCTGCTACAAGAACTAGCAGTTAGCCCTGTCTGTCTCTGCTACAAGAAACTTGCAGTTAGCCCTGTCTGTCTCTGCTACAAGAACTAGCAGTTAGCCCTGTCTGTCTCTGCTACAAGAACTTGCAGTTAGCTGCTGTCCTGCTACAAATGCAGTTAGGCACATCTGTCGCTGCTATGGGAACTTGCAGTTAGCCATGATTGCATTGCTCAAAATCATGTGCTGTTTCAATGTGCTGATAACATGTTGAATATGTTGTGAGCAAAACATTCAAATTGTAGACGGTATAGCATCAAAACATGAGCATCATGCATGCTGTCAGTGTCACTGAGTCTCTGCCTATAACTGCCAGGGAAGCTTACAGACAAGAGACGCCACTAATTACGATGTCCAGCTCTGCCCCGACCTCTTTCCCTCCCTACCTCCCTGCCTCCCTGCCTCCAATCCATCACAATTCTATGGTACTACCTGCCATGTTATCAATAAACGACACTGGCTGGGCTGAATGCCTTGGCAGTGACACGACACAACACGACACGACACGACACTGGGGCTTCTCTCATTACCTCCCATCAGACCTGCTCTTTGAAGGATTCACAATGTAGTAATTTATATTATTTGTGCCAAACGCCAATGATCTGGACCATAAGGTATATTTTACAAAACAAAACTCCAAATATATCACTGTTACATTTGCATGGAAATCTTGTTGGAGTTTGTCCACTAAATATATTTATTGCCTTATTACTAATGGTCGACAAGTCCTGGTATTTGAGTCAAACTGACACATTATATCTTCATTATAAAACTGTATCCGTCCGTCCGTCCGTCCGTCCACGTGATCAAGTGGGTCCATGCGGATGGTTTGTAGAGTTGAACTTTTTCTAAATTTAATACTGGGTAGAGAAAATGGATGGCTCAATATTTCAAAAGCCAACTGCTGTCCAACAGTACTGTGTTACTCAGCTAATGACACGTGAAATAAAACAGTGAGACAAACTATGAGGTACTCACCAGGCCCTGGTACTTGAAGGAGTCATACACACTGCGCAGGAGCAGCCAGAACGGCCACAGGTACTCGAAGCGGAACTCCAGGATGAAGTCTGCCATGAGCACCAACGCCCACACCAGCAGGAACTTCAGGTAGAGGAACGTGCTGCAACAGGACAGTGCAGCTACATGACTGGCACAGAACAACCACATGGTCTTTATTTGTGCTTTCAAAAGCAGGATCGTGGGACCCCACGCGTCTGAAAACACTGAGTTCCTAATCCCTACAACAAAAATAGACCAAAGATGTCCAAATCCAACCTGAAAATGTATGGAAATTTATCAGTATAGCATAGTTTCAAAACCAAAATATATGCATTGATAATATCATAATAATGCACTGGATTCACAATACATGTATTAAAGTTGTATTATATGTCACCAAATGTCAACCTCAGTTATCATCATACATGGTTACGCATGAGTCAACCCAAGTTATGTGAGGTCAAGGTTACATTGTATCCTTGAATTATCAGTTGGTAAACACAACTCTTGTCTCACTGACGATTTCTTAATCTCAGATAGGCTGGAACAACACCATTGACGTACTGAACAGCACAGAACCTATCAAATTCCATTGACTACTTTCTGTTTTTAATTTCCTCAAATTGGTGACTGTGGACAGAGTGCAACTCAGGCATCCTCCTCCCAACAATGTGAAACACACGTCATTCATCCATGTTCATATCCGAGACACCACACACCCAACACTTTCACTTGGTTATTGGTGGTGCAGTTGGGGAGGATTTTTTAAAGTCTCATGGGAGTTATTTGGAGGTTGTTAATTTGACAAATTCTCCTGGATTTTTTTACATCGGAAAGCTTTGTAGGTATACGTTTGTATTTAACATTTGTATTAGCTATTTATTTGTAAAAAAAGTGCATTTTATAATATATTACAAGTGACTTTGCACAGCAGTCATAAATAGAATATCATATTTATGCATATAGTAATATTATAAAATAAAAACAATGGCAAGCCTCCAACAATTACTACAAGTATAAAAATAGTAATCTGCCCCAGTGACACGACAAACAAACAATTCATAATATTAACCATCAAATACTTTAAGTATAGAAATGAGTGACACCAGATTTCAGAGACCAGTTCTCTGCCACTGAGACATGCGTTAGTGTGTGCTTCATGTGACTGTCACAGACAATGACATTATTTGCGGTGTGTCTGATCCAGCGCGTAGACGGATCAATACAACCTCCTACGGTCTTCACGAGCCGCTACTACATCACAACAATGGGTGACGGAGATTGTGTCCAGTCACACACAGGTACACGGTGACAGACGTGTCATCACACTCACTGAGCCCAACGTCTCAGTTACACAGCCTCAATCTAACAATGTTTGGTCACATAGAAATCACCTCCTCCTCCTCCAATACAGACAGATCTATGGAAAATTGAAACACTGCACTGAAGTTTCATTACTTTTATTTGCAGTAGTAGACTAGTGGTAGCGATTAGTCAAATATTTGCATAAAAAATTAAAAGTGCACTGAGCTACAAAGATACATGTCTTAATGTCAAACTGAAATAGGAAAATTCAATTTTTTTAATTTTCAAACACAACACTCGGCCAGGAAATGAGCACTATAAGCCGGTTACCAATTAAAAAATAAAAATTTATTTAAGGTATAAAACACAAATTGTAGCAAAGAAGATTATGATAATGAAAAATATCTGAATGTTCATAGATCTAAATACAGTAAATCCCTTCTAGCTCATGATAGTTATCTTCAGATGCTGTTTGTGTTGCCTGGTAACCAACCACCAGTGTCTCTCCACAGACAGGGTCTGGTGCCCACTTCACAGCAGCAACAAAGGACCCATTCATGCAGAAATATTTCACCCTCCACAAAAAGCACATCTCTCCTTACAAGCATGTTGGCATATGTGTATGAATTGGCACAATGGTCAAGGAGAGAAGCTGAGCCAAGCTTTGAAGTAAACACTGCCCAGCATCGCATGGTCAGTGGTGTCTAAAGGGTCTGTGGTTTGTATAGGCACATGCGGAAGACACTTCCACTCAGTACCAACACCGAGTCAGTGGTATCCATAGAAAGCTATACTTTGTATAGGAACATGATAAAGACACTTCCACTCAGTACCAACACCGAGTCAGTGGTATCCATAGAAAGCTATACTTTGTATAGGAACATGATAAAGACACTTCCACTCAGTACCAACACCGAGTCAGTGGTATCCATAGAAAGCTATACTTTGTATAGGAACATGATAAAGACACTTCCACTCAGTACCAACACCGAGTCAGTGGTATCCATAGAAAGCTATACTTTGTATAGGAACATGATAAAGACACTTCCACTCAGTACCAACACCGAGTCAGTGGTATCCATAGAAAGCTATACTTTGTATAGGAACATGATAAAGACACTACCACTCAGTACCAACACCGAGTCAGTGGTATCCATAGAAAGCTATACTTTGTATAGGAACATGAAAAAGACACTACCACTCAGTACCAACACCGAGTCAGTGGTATCCATAGAAACCTATACGTTGTATAGGAACATGGAAAAGACACTATCATTGAGTGCCAACAAGAGGCTGTGAGTGAACACAAAGAACTACCCAGGCTCTACTTTAGCAGCTGTTAATACCCAGCAGTGACTTCTACAAGACAAGGTGGACTGTGTGTCATACAACAGTAGTTCCATTGTGTACTGCCACCAGAGTTACTCCAGGCCCAGAGCCAGCTATTGTAAGACTCACAATTACTCCACTAACAGCCACAGCCACCTGTCCAAACAACTGGCTCTTTCTTTGCACCAGCACAAACAACATTAGGGACTGCTGCAGATCAGTGCTGTACACTGTACACTGTAAACTGTACACTGTACACTGTACACACGTGCATGCACACGCACATATAATATTATGTCATGTTTCTTAGTTTGATTTTGTGTATCTATGGCTTTGTATTTTTATTTATTATTACTAGTCTATTTTTATCTTACTTCATGCTTTTTGTGCCAACTATATCGACCATGCTGACTACAGTTAAAAATTCAACTCAGCATTAGAACTCTAATAAATAGAACTCAATAATAGAACTCTAATAAATATGCCTGACTCAGTCGCAAATCCAAACATGTTTTCTAGGGTCATGCCTTCTGAGTGTTGGACTATTTTTAGTGCATAAAGTTGAACATCTAAGTCACAACTTTATTCTGCGTGAGTATTTCATTATATAAATTAATCAGTTAGTGTGCTGCTGTGCAGCATTACACATTGATTAAGCTTTAAATACAGACCAGTCGAGTGATATATCACTCAAAGGCACAGGGGTTGGTCATGTATCATCAGGTACGGTTTTTCTACTGCCCCGTAGAGGGCGACACGCGTATTGAGCAATACAGAAATGGACTGGATATTGTCTATTGCAGATGACATCATGAAACATTGAGTTTTTATTAGAATTACACAAGAGATTTTAGTGCAACTGTTGAATACGGATCTAACCAGAGCTGGCAACCAGCACACCTTATCCTGGATCAGAATGAAGTGTTGTGGATTATCAACAAAATGAGCAGTGTTGACAATTTCTTCAGATAATGACGATTGCGACAATGATGTGATACCACCCATTTGTGAACATTCTCAAGTGTCAGAAAGTGACAGTGATTCCGCTGAGGACCACCCACGGCACCCAATCCATGGTGGAAGGGACTTGGAGTGGCCTACAATTTGTCTGTGTCTGGCATGAACATGTCTGTCGGTGCCAGTGACAATGGTTTATGACACAGATGCATAGCTGTATGCAGAGACCCGTCCACCCGTCATTTGGATAGGTAAAAACCGTTGTAGATGGATAGAAATATGGGTGGATGGGTAAAAAAAACGAATGAGCAAAAAAGGTCTTCCAAAACCATAGATATTGTCAGTTATGCCTCAAAAGTAATTGTAAATGATGTCACATGTGTGTTTGTAGTCCATTTCAGGTCATCACATTTAACATTAGTAAACTGGCTTAACAATTAATATCCATGTGTCCACCAAAACATGTGTGACTGGCAATAGTTTGATCCTGCATAAAGGCCTGTGTGTGACTGGCAATAATTTGATCCTGCATAAAGCCGTGCACAGACGGGAGGTAGCAGAGGTAGAGTAGACAGGAGAGGGTTGGACATGTTCAAACTCAGTCACCTGTTAGAACAATTGCTGGAATATGGTATAGGAAGCAACTATTTTGTGCAAACATGAATGTTCTTTCTAAATGTGTAATCAGTGTCCACCTGTAACTAATAATTTTCTTGTTATTGCATGTAACTGTGACGCTATGATATCACTCACACTATTTGGTGACCATTTTGAGTAAGTTATGATAACCCATTACATCTTTTTTATCCATAAACAGATTCTCCAGTAAGTTATCTTTAAAAAAATATATACGTATGTGAGAGAATTATTAGAAGTATTAAAACCGCTTAATTGTTCTTAAATATTTCTGGATAGAAAAAAAATGTGTAACAGTTAATGCTTTCTAATTCTATGTAACAAAAGTTTTCAAATGTTAATTTTAAAACATATTTTAACACAACAAAGTCATTCTAGGGCATTTTAATTACATGAACCATCCAATTATCAGTTGTACAATGTAAATCAACACACATCCCTTAATTCAATGGCAGTGGTTCTGTGGTAATTAATCACACCAGTTCTGATGAAGGTCACATGAACAGAGATGACATGCTTTACAGAAGTGTAGTTGTTGAAGGGAGACTATCCGTGACACTTGACATTTCTGCATGCATGTGAAGTCAACACATATCTGACCAATGCACGCCATACGCGCTACATTAAAAGCAACAATCACATGATTTCCGATTAAAAAACTCTAGCATGTGCATTTATGCCAACTGACGCAGAGACCTTTTACAGCGTGACAACCACGGGTGGCCACTGGCCAGGTGACCATCCTGATATGTGGACAGGTTATTATGCATAACGATTAATAACCATTGCATCACTCTATACTTCCATGTGTGAACCAGTCAACTGGCAGTGTGCGCCCCATGTGACAACTGCTCACATTGGAGTCCATTGGAGGTATAACTATACATTACAATAAACTACCAGTGAATCACGACAGCACATCATGTTATGCAATGCTATCAATATAGATAAACTACTGACAGTTCTCATAAAGTATACACTTAAATATCAATTGTACATAATGATCACTATTTATGATGGTTGGTAAATGAGAACTATATAATCTGAACAGCTAAGACACGTGTGTCAGCATAACAACCAATCAACCATGAGATTGTTATCACTAACCACTGAGACTGCTGTGTCTATGTATAACAACCATGAGACTGTCATTACTAACCACTGAGACTGTCATGTCTATGCATAACAACCATGACTGTCATTATTAACCATTGAGACTGTTGTGTCTATGTATAACATTAACAACCATGACTGTTATTACTAATCATCGAGACTGTCATGTCTATGTATAACAACCACGAGACTGTCATTACTAATCATCGAGACTGTCATGTCTATGTATAACAACCACGAGACTGTCATTACTAACCACTGATTGTCATGTATATGTATAACAACCATGACTGTCATTACTAAACACTGAGTCTGTTGTCTCTAAGTATAACCACCATGACTGTCATTACTAAACACTGAGTCTGTTGTCTCTAAGTATAACCACCATGACTGTCATTACTAAACACTGAGTCTGTTGTCTCTAAGTATAACAACCATGACTGTCATTACTAAACACTGTGTCTGTTGTCTCTAAGTATAACAACCATGTATGTCATTACTAAACAGTGAAACTTGTGTTTATGTATAACAACCATGACTGTCATTACTAAACACTGAGTCTGTTGTCTCTAAGTATAACAACATTGACTGTCATTACAAAACACTGTGTCTGTTGTCTCTAAGTATAACAACCATGTCTGTCATTACTAAACAGTGAAACTTGTGTTTATGTATAACAACCATGACTGTCATTACTAAACACTGAGTCTGTTGTCTCTAAGTATAACAACCATGACTGTCATTACTAAACACTGAGTCTGTTGTCTCTAAGTATAACAACATTGACTGTCATTACAAAACACTGTGTCTGTTGTCTCTAAGTATAACAACCATGTCTGTCATTACTAAACAGTGAAACTTGTGTTTATGTATAACAACCATGACTGTCATTACTAAACACTGAGTCTGTTGTCTCTAAGTATAACAACATTGACTGTCATTACAAAACACTGTGTCTGTTGTCTCTAAGTATAACAACCATGTCTGTCATTACTAAACACTGAGACTGTCATGTTTATGTATAACAACCATGACTGTCATTACTAAACACTGAGTCTGTTGTCTCTAAGTGTAACAACCATGACTGTCATTACTAAACACTGAGACTGTCATGTCTATGTATAGCAACCATGACTGTCATTACAAAACACTGTGTCTGTTGTCTCTAAGTGTAACAACCATGACTGTCATTACTAAACACTGAGACTGTCATGTATATGTATAACAACCATGAGACTGTCATTACTAACCACTGAGACTGTCATGTCTATGCATAACAACCATGACTGTCATTATTAACTATTGAGACTGTTGTGTCTATGTATAACATTAACAACCATGACTGTTATTACTAATCATCGAGACTGTCATGTCTATGTATAACAACCACGAGACTGTCATTACTAATCATCGAGACTGTCATGTCTATGTATAACAACCACGAGACTGTCATTACTAACCACTGATTGTCATGTATATGTATAACAACCATGACTGTCATTACTAAACACTGAGTCTGTTGTCTCTAAGTATAACCACCATGACTGTCATTACTAAACACTGAGTCTGTTGTCTCTAAGTATAACCACCATGACTGTCATTACTAAACACTGAGTCTGTTGTCTCTAAGTATAACAACCATGACTGTCATTACTAAACACTGTGTCTGTTGTCTCTAAGTATAACAACCATGTATGTCATTACTAAACAGTGAAACTTGTGTTTATGTATAACAACCATGACTGTCATTACTAAACACTGAGTCTGTTGTCTCTAAGTATAACAACATTGACTGTCATTACAAAACACTGTGTCTGTTGTCTCTAAGTATAACAACCATGTCTGTCATTACTAAACAGTGAAACTTGTGTTTATGTATAACAACCATGACTGTCATTACTAAACACTGAGTCTGTTGTCTCTAAGTATAACAACCATGACTGTCATTACTAAACACTGAGTCTGTTGTCTCTAAGTATAACAACATTGACTGTCATTACAAAACACTGTGTCTGTTGTCTCTAAGTATAACAACCATGTCTGTCATTACTAAACAGTGAAACTTGTGTTTATGTATAACAACCATGACTGTCATTACTAAACACTGAGTCTGTTGTCTCTAAGTATAACAACATTGACTGTCATTACAAAACACTGTGTCTGTTGTCTCTAAGTATAACAACCATGTCTGTCATTACTAAACAGTGAAACTTGTGTTTATGTATAACAACCATGACTGTCATTACTAAACACTGAGTCTGTTGTCTCTAAGTGTAACAACCATGACTGTCATTACAAAACACTGTGTCTGTTGTCTCTAAGTGTAACAACCATGACTGTCATTACTAAACACTGAGACTGTCATGTATATGTATAACAACCATGACTGTCATTACTAAACACTGAGACTGTCATGTCTATGTATAGCAACCATGACTGTCATTACTAAACACTGTGTCTGTTGTCTCTAAGTATAACAACCATGACTGTCATTACAAAACACTGAGACTGTCATGTATATGTATAACAACCATGACTGTCATTACTAAACACTGAGACTGTCATGTATATGTATAACAACCATGACTGTCATTACTAAACACTGAGACTGTCATGTCTATGTATAGCAACCATGACTGTCATTACTAAACACTGTGTCTGTTGTCTCTAAGTATAGCAACCATGACTGTCATTACAAAACACTGTGTCTGTTGTCTCTAAGTATAACAACCATGTCTGTCATTACTAAACACTGAGACTGTCGTGTCTATGTATAACAACCATGACTGTCATTACTAAACACTGAGTCTGTTGTCTCTAAGTGTAACAACCATGACTGTCATTACTAAACACTGAGACTGTCGTGTCTATGTATAACAACCATGACTGTCATTACTAAACACTGAGACTGTCATGTCTATGTATAGCAACCATGACTGTCATTACTAAACACTGAGACTGTCGTGTCTATGTATAACAACCATGACTGTCATTACTAAACACTGAGTCTGTTGTCTCTAAGTGTAACAACCATGACTGTCATTACTAAACACTGAGACTGTCGTGTCTATGTATAACAACCATGACTGTCATTACTAAACACTGAGTCTGTTGTCTCTAAGTGTAACAACCATGACTGTCATTACTAAACACTGAGTCTGTCATGTCTATGTATAGCAACCATGACTGTCATTACTAAACACTGAGTCTGTTGTCTCTAAGTGTAACAACCATGACTGTCATTACTAAACACTGAGACTGTCATGTCTATGTATAACAACCATGACTGTCATTACAAAACACTGAGTCTGTTGTCTCTAAGTGTAACAACCATGTCTGTCATTACTAAACACTGAGACTGTCGTGTCTATGTATAGCAACCATGACTGTCATTACTAAACACTGAGTCTGTTGTCTCTAAGTGTAACAACCATGACTGTCATTACTAAACACTGAGACTGTCGTGTCTATGTATAGCAACCATGACTGTCATTACTAAACACTGAGTCTGTTGTCTCTAAGTGTAACAACCATGACTGTCATTACTAAACACTGAGACTGTCGTGTCTATGTATAACAACCATGACTGTCATTACTAAACACTGAGTCTGTTGTCTCTAAGTGTAACAACCATGACTGTCATTACTAAACACTGAGTCTGTCATGTCTATGTATAGCAACCATGACTGTCATTACTAAACACTGAGTCTGTTGTCTCTAAGTGTAACAACCATGACTGTCATTACTAAACACTGAGACTGTCATGTCTATGTATAACAACCATGACTGTCATTACAAAACACTGAGTCTGTTGTCTCTAAGTGTAACAACCATGTCTGTCATTACTAAACACTGAGACTGTCATGTCTATGTATAGCAACCATGACTGTCATTACTAAACACTGAGACTGTTGTGTCTATGTATAACAACCATGACTGTCATTACTAAACACTGAGACTGTCGTGTCTATGTATAACAACCATGACTGTCATTACTAAACACTGAGTCTGTTGTCTCTAAGTGTAACAACCATGACTGTCATTACTAAACACTGAGTCTGTTGTCTCTAAGTGTAACAACCATGACTGTCATTACTAAACACTGAGACTGTCATGTCTATGTATAGCAACCATGACTGTCATTACAAAACACTGTGTCTGTTGTCTCTAAGTATAACAACCATGTCTGTCATTACTAAACACTGAGACTGTCGTGTCTATGTATAACAACCATGACTGTCATTACTAAACACTGAGTCTGTTGTCTCTAAGTGTAACAACCATGACTGTCATTACTAAACACTGAGACTGTCGTGTCTATGTATAACAACCATGACTGTCATTACTAAACACTGAGACAGTTGTATTAAACTACCATGAGAATGTCATTATTAACCACCAGCACTGCTACGTGACGGCCACAGTGAGACAATCACATTCAATCAATACTCTCCAGTCTCCAGTCTACTTTCATTCAGCCTTTTGTCTGCCAAAGCAAATAAATTATGTTATTTCATCCAAGGGCAAGAATACTCTAGTCTCGTCTTGAAAATGCTTGTGTCGTGAAATAATTAGCTTGCAAAAGGAACTGTCAGAACATATAAATTATGTACAAAAATGCTGTATTCCCAGACTCCAGAAGTCTAGAAGAACTAACACTGACTGGTAAATGGTGGTAATCATCATCTGCCATACACATTTATGTTGACCATATGTCTAGCATGTTAAATGGTACATTTTCAGAGGCAGAAATGCGGACCCAACCTCACTGGACATGTGGTCAAATTAACTGGTAGCTAAAAATACTACAATTATAGTGATTGTAGCTGAGCGGCTGTCATTGTCACAAGTGAAGTAGGTCACTGTGAAATGTGCCAGACAGTCTGGTCTGACAGTAAGACTGCTCTAACATGTTCCAATTCACTGGACAGATCATTTTGGTGTGGAAAGTAATCTAATGCCAGATAATTTGTTATACTTCACAAGTGAAGACATTTTTATGTGCGTTCTTAAATTTATTGTGTTTTATTAGTTTTTAGCACTTCTTTGGTCAATCACTTTGTTCAAATTATCATATTTTAATTCTTATTATTATTAATTATATATATATATATATATATATATATATATATATATATACACTCATTTCGTTAGAACAGGTCACATATATATATATATTATATAGATACATATATATATAAATTATTTATACATATATATATATACATATATATATAAATGATATATACATATATATATATATATATATAAATGATATATACATATATATATGTATTATATACTGTATAGTTTTTTGTTTTAAGTGTCCTAATGATCCCTCTTTTCAATTGTGTTTTTTTAGCTACCGGTACTGAGTTAAAACTTATTTTGTATGTATTCTATTCAATTTTTAACTGAGTGGGTGATATATAGTATAAATGATGTACTTTTATTTATATTATTATAACATTCCACAAAATTGAATTTCACATAGAATGCATGTGATATTCTTGCACTATTTAGTGATTATCTCACCTGCATTGTCACATAATAATGTGTAACCTATCAACGTGTCTACCATATACGTGTCACTGTAGGATTATTTACTAACTTAAAATAATATTTTTAGAAGATAATTTATAATTTTAAAGGACATGTTATATACAGTATATGTATAGCTTAACACAATTATTTTTAAATAGATAATCTATTATTTTAAAAGATATCTGAGATATATTATTTATTTATTATATCAAAATAATATCTTTTTATCATTTTAAAGACACTATTATGTACACTGTATATTATATATTTATTTGCCATATTACATTTTATTTTATATATATATATATATATATATATATATATATATATATATATATATATATAGTATAATAGTGAGTCAACACCAGACTACATTCTAATTTAACATGTAATGAATGTTCAAAATTGCAATAAAGCTTTATTATATTATTATGTAACCAAGTACATACTAACCATTATGTTACACCATAAATAAGCTGTTTCTATAATGTATGAAACATTTCTCTTGTTTTTTTGCTTACTACACAGAACTTAATTTTGTTATTTAATTAAAAATACCATCTACAGAAATATTTTTGTGTGATGTTGTCAAGTTGAATTACAAATTTATTATGCAGAATAAATTTGGTACCTTTTGCAAACAGCACAGATTTAATTTATTTGTATACGTGACCAAACATTCAGTGCACGTTTTAGCCGCTCCTGCCCAAAAATTAAGTGCCTGGACACGTGGTGACAGTTTGGCCCTATTTACTGACGTGTTTATCTATACAGACTACGCGAGATATGTTTTAGTATAACTAAAATGGCAACAAATGCCTGTAATTGCAACAGCGGATAATTTTTTTAGAGATTTTCCATAAATAAATAAAACAGAAACCTGAACCTGTCTAGTTAAAGTTGAACTGTTAAATTACAACATTAACATTTTGCCCAGATATAGTAATTGCTATTGAAAAAAACCCACAACATATGTATAGTTTATACTACATTTTATGTTTGTAAGTGTTATGATTTCAAAACTAACATATATTTGATCTACAGATACTGAAAACTATTTGCATTATCAAACAGGTAGAACAAAGTTGTTAAAAAAGGATACTATAAGTAACTTAACAACTGTACTACTAATACTTAGCCAGGTGATATATTTACATAGGTTAGATTATACAGGTCGGGTGCAGTCATCAAAGGGAACCTGTTACAAGGGCAAGCACAACAAATAGAGTAGGCCACTCTGCAACTAGGTCAAACATGATGGAAGAAACCAGAGCTGAGCAGTGCTTAGTCGCGTACACTTCCTGGTACAATCAACACAGGTACCGGTAATGGTTTACACAGCACCTCGGGCTCAGGCACTGGACACTTTGCATGGGTCCACTGATTTCAGCTAGGTAACATTGATCAGATACTTTTTCAATTATTGTGTACATGCTATTTTATGAACAGTGTGCTTATTCATTCATAAAGTACCTATGTACAGCTAACCAGTGGGTATTTAAAAACTTTTAAACAGCGAATAATAGTTTAAAAGGCAGAGATTACCAGTCTTGTGATATTATGCATTACTGTTTCCCTAAATTGCAGACATCTGTATGAGTTGCAATTAAAGAATATTACAAATAATGTAAAGTAATCAGGCCATGACACAAAACACCAGCTAGATGTATCTACAATACCAGCAACAACAGTTTACTAGCATCTACCAACAGTGTGTAATACTGACTTACCTGACATCTGGTGGCACCAACCAGTGGCAACTGCCCATAATCCCAAAAATTAAACAAATAACTGTCCAAGGTCAGACTAAGCTCTAAAGCCTGTAATAATGGTACCTGGCCCAAGTTTGTCAAATATGAAGCCATTTAGTACTAAATAGTATAGACCTTAACTGCCAACAACAAAACACAATTAAAAATATTGCCATTTCAGGGTTTAGTTTACACACAGTTTAGACACCCTAAGTCTGAAATGTTCTTCTTGGAAAGTACAGATTTTGGTACAAATGAACTAAATTGTACTTTTACACAAATAGTTATAGTACTAACAAAACAGACTGGTGCATCTAGGTCTTTTTTGATACTGGGTCATAGGTGCGTAAAGAGGCTTAGACACACACATCGTCTCTAGTGACAAAAATAAATTATATCTAGATCATCCCAGGAAGTAAAATGTGATACAAATCCCATTGTCACCCCAGAGACTAGATTGTAAATTGTGTAATTCAGCAAAAGTTAGACACACTGAATTAAAATGTGACGTGTGATGTTCACATTATTATAAGTAACTGTCATTTGTTATAATTTTATTGTGCACCTTTAATAAATCACCTGATCTTGTACTGACACGCACGCCACACCACGCACATGACACATCCTGGCCAGTGGACACATAGCCCAGATAGAGCACATGTTTTTTATGCTGGCGTCTTGCACAAAATTAGGTTTGTTCTGGTTTATTTTCTTAAGTACTTCACTCAAAATTGCGTTTCTAACATTTTGCTTGCATCAATTTGATGAATTAGCCATTACAGATTTAGCACATATGTCTATATCGCTTATGGAAAAATGTATTTCCTTCTTTGCATTAAGATGTACATACACTTTATGCCATACTATTACAATATTCTGCCAATAACGAACGCAAAGGGCAACTGACGACGATATACTTTATAAATGACATCCTCGTCAGTTGCCCTTTGCAAGTTATTGGCAGAGCCAGTATTCTGTCAGGAAAAATAAAATTACTATAATTATTACCACATGCACTGTGCAAGGCTCCATATCTCGATATTGCCTACACGATTGGACATCTGGCAGCATCATTAAAATATCGGATATCACACGTTTGTATAGATACATAAGCTGCATTGCAAGTCGGACAAACGTCGTGTAATATGCCAACAGAAACGTGAAACAATAGCGCAAATTTCTAGGATCGTTCCAGAGCCGAATGAGAATCCGGGATATGTAATAGACCACTTACCAACTACGAAGTCAGGAAAATGTTTATCATATAAAATATGAAAAACAGTAATTTTTAATGCGTTATCATCAAGTACGTGTTTATGCCCGATCGCTTAGCAAAGGGTGTTGATGACATTATGGCGCAAGATGCCTGCATAACTGTAATATCCCGTTAATTCAGGTGCCAGTGCAGCGACAATCAGACGGGTAAGTGCCATTATGGCTCCGAAAATACGCCATACGGCATACGCGTAGCATACCTTCCGTAGATACCCTCGGTTATTTTGCTCCGTTTCATGGGTCGTCGTAGTTTGCCGCACTCAGTGTTTCGGCGCTTCATATTCCGTATCCTGTACAGTTTTGAAATGCGTGGAGCTCGTAGAGCATACACGTAATTTTATTGTGTCAGTGAAGCAAAATATTTCCCCCGTCTGTTTTCTTCGTGTGTTCTTGACATTCGCCGAAGCACCCGAAGGCTTTCGGGGAAATTCGTCAAACGAAAACGAGGTTTTCCAAATGCATGTTGGGATTGTTAATTAGAGTCAAAATGGCGATGCACGTTCCCACACCTCCGGGCTTTGCCCAAATGCTCAAAGAAGGAGCTAGGGTAAGGTTATATTTACAAATAAGTTATCGGCAAATTATTACATATTATACATGTATGTAAATTCGATTTGAAGTAAATCTGTGGTATTGTTTGCAAGTGAAACCGGCTCAACATTTGACAGGTCTGCTCCATGCTACCGAACCATGCTTAGCTGCTAGCGCATGGGCAGTGGAACCAGTGACTATGCTAAAACGTGCACTCCCGTTCCAGAATATTCCCTAAAATATTTGTCTGTAGAAACGTTCCACGTCCAGAGAATAAATGCCAACTGTTTGATTAATGTTCGCCTTTTTACAGCAACGTGTTTCTTGCAGTTGTGTCATTATTAATCTCCTCGTTGTCAGCATGATGTGTAATTGAAGTGCTACAGTACAATAAATAAAACACAATTGTTGTCAATGTCACGATGGTTACGGGTCTAAACTTGAATTCTAAACTTATCAGAAACTATATTATTTAACTTTATGATAGGCAGCACATCTACTAAGTTAGGGCTTTTATTGTTTTATGGCTGATAAAAAAAATGGCCAGTCACATTTTATGGTGAACAAATTGCAACTCATATACATACATATAAGTCAGTTGAGATGTGTAATATGATCTGAAATAAACTACAAACACATCTGTGACACCCATTTTCACGACATAACTGACAATATCTATGATTTTTATAAAGACTTGCCCTGTTTTTTTCATCAATTTTCATCAATATCCATACCATGAATACTGTCCATATCCATCAATATCCATACCATGAATACTATCCATACTATTTTAGCTCATTGTGACAAATCTGATAAAAGTTACAAAACAACAACATTTAGAAAACTTTAAATGAAGCTATGCATTTCGGTATAAGCTAGGTTTGATGCATATATTTTAACGCAGACAAATTTGTGAATGCTAAGAGTAAGAAAGTGTTTTGACATAATGATTATATCTAGCTGGCTCTGTGATTTGGCAAAAGTGACATGCTACTTTTGATACTTCCCTGATATTTGTTCTATTGCAGCATAATCTAATTGACTTTAACCCTAGATGTAACCAAGAAAAATCCTCTGTAGCATACTGTTTCTATAAAAATCGTAACTTTGCTAATATTGGTCATAAAAATATGAATGAATTTTAACACTAAAAGAGTGCTTTATTATAATAAAATTTTAATATCTAGAACAAACGAAAATCAAGGGGATATTTGAAATTGAACTAAAAAAATCTAAAATAAACATTTCATCCTGCAGCCAGATAATGCTGGTGTGGAAGAATATAATTCGCCATTTGGATAAATGTAGATTCATGTATTAGATGCTAAATAAAACAAAAATGAAAAAATCCATTGAGAACTATTATTTTTATGATTTTGTTCGACATAAAATATATTCATTCAAACCAGCTAATTGTGGCCGCGCTCATTGCCGTTGCAACCCAAGCGCCCGGCCGGAGAAATGTAGAGCTGCTAATTTGGTGAATTTTCACCCCCAAAACGCCTCCGAAGTCAGTCTAACTGCATGAACTAATATAATGACCATATTTATGAATACTGTCAAGTGTTTTGTCAAAATATCAATGCAGAAACTTGAGATAATCCAAAGGGAAGTTGCGAAGCGGATAAACTATTCTTTACCGCACCACCATTTTGTCTTCGACTTTGGTTTTGCTGGGTTGATGATGCTACATTTGAAATCATGGTTCTGAATGGACAGAACCCACATGATTTATTTTTGGCAGATTGGCCACTCAGAGCTTTCTTTTGATACTGCATGTGTAGACTTTATGAATGGATGCATAAATTAATTCATCATGACATAGTAAATCTCCAAAATATGGGCAGCAACTGTATCACGTGCCTTGTTAACTCAACTGTGAAGAATCTGTCACTGAATCTACGCAGTGATAAATATATACAATCTAGAAAAAAATCTGTCCGCTATCCATTGATACAAAATTTTCGCGTGTCAGTTTAGTGTGATGGAAATGAAAATTGTTACAACAGAGGCAGCTGCATTTGGGCCAATTTTTGGCCCTGGTCACTTCTAGGGGTAAACAATTTGGTAAGTACAGTGACAACTTCATCTGGTAAATCTGTTCTGTTATTATCACTAGTTAGTTAAAAGCTAATAAACAAGCATCAGTAGTTAAAAGCTAATAAACAAGCATCAGTGGTAGTTTCTCTAGAAATTGACAGAGGGTTCCACAGAATCCACGCCCAATAGTGCCAAGTTGTAGATATACACAATTTGGTTTACAAAATGCTAAATCGTCTTATACACTGGAAACAGTCATGTAGTGGTAGTGAGTGACCAGGCGAGTGCTGGGTGGATCACCTCCAAGTGGCTGTGCAAATAAACTGTGGCTGTTGTGTATTACAGCACTTCTCTGGCCTTGATGAGGCAGTCTACAGAAACATAGACGCATGCATGGAACTGGCCAAGACAACAAGATCTGCTTATGGACCAAATGGTGAGCTTCTCCAAAAGTATTACCAGTTACTGTTTTTACATGTCATCATTATTCTTGTATTGTATTGTTTGCAGTGTTTCCCAGAGTAGAATTGGTAGGATGAATGGAGTGAGCACCAATGGCATGGTGCAGTGTTAGGATGAGTGGAGTGAGCACCAATGGCATGGTGCAATGTTAGGATGAGTGGAGTGAGCACCAGTGGCATGGTGCAGTGTTAGGATGAGTGGAGTGAGCACCAATGGCATGGTGCAGTGTTAGGGTGAGTGGAGTGAGCACCAGTGGCATGGTGCAATGTTAGGATGAGTGGAGTGAGCACCAATGGCATGGTGCAGTGTTAGGATGAGTGGAGTGAGCACCAATGGCATGGTGCAATGTTAGGATGAGTGGAGTGAGCACCAATGGCATGGTGCAGTGTTAGGATGAGTGGAGTGAGCACCAATGGCATGGTGCAGTGTTAGGATGAGTGGAGTGAGCACCAATGGCATGGTGCAGTGTTAGGATGAGTGGAGTGAGCACCAATGGCATGGTGCAGTGTTAGGATGAGTGGAGTGAGCACCAATGGCATGGTGCAGTGCTATGTGGGTCCGGGGGTATGGCCCCCTGGAACTGTTTAAAAAAATTGCTTTAAAATGGTGCATTCTGAAGGGTGTTTTAACCTATTCCCTGGTATATAGAGAGGAAACAAATGCATAACAACATACAAAGGTAGCAGATTATAAACATGTTTGTAGTAAGCAGTCGCTACAAGTTGGCAATTATGGCATACATTGGGCGAGGATGTGGCTTAGAAAAACAGCGAGCTGACTCACCTTGCTCATATAGCAGGGAAAACATTGAGTTGTACTACTCCCTAACATAATAATAATAATGTTAGAATTGTGTTGACTATCACACTCAAATTTGCAACAACAAAATGGTATTGCCACCTAATAACTACACTGAACTATCAACTGATGTGTGAACACCACCTGGTGGCTTACTTGGAAACTAGATCAGATGACTTGGGTGAAAATAAAAAATAGGAAATTGTACAGTGACTGGCTGTCAGAAATTTATACCAACTGAGATTTTGGAATGGATAAAACATTGCGCGTCGTTAGGACTTGCAATAACTTGAGATCGTATTATACTGTTGTAATATTTTTATTGATTGTGAATCATTTCCATGCAAAATATGTACATGTGCTGCCAAGTGCGCTTGTGTATATGTCATACAAAGTCACATTTACATGAATAGGTCCAAGCATCTTTCAATACCATTTTGGCTGTAGGGACCCGTTTTTTCTTCAGACAAATGAGTGGGTGGGTCCCTTTTAAATGAATTTAACTGTTTTACCAGTTATGTGACTTTGACTTACAGGCCAGAACAAGATGGTGATCAACCACATCGACAAGTTGTTTGTCACTAACGACGCAGCAACAATCCTTAGGGAACTTGAGGTAAGTAACTACATAAAATGAAGAAAAAAACATGTTTAATGTTATGCACCTAAACGAGTTTATATAAACCAACCATTTGCAACTTCCTGGTTCTCGGAATGTTGCCATTTACCAGTATGGATCTGTGGGATAGGCATAAAGAAGTATAGAATATATCATGTTTAGATGGGTTTAGATCACTCAAAGCAGCCAACATCACCATCGTATCCTGTTTGAAATAGACTCACTGCTGACCCCAGAGAGACATGTCTGAACTTCCCATTTTGCAGTAATATGTTAACCCATTTTATCCGGAATACGATTCTAGTCGTAGTTACCCTTTTTATCCGGAATACGATTCTAGTCGTAGTTTGCACTTGACACGGCTTCCCTGCACTCTGACGTTTTGGAATCCCATTGGCTGGTTAACACCGAATGACGTCAGTATATCGGGATCACTAGGAAACTCATATTTTCAACCAATCAGCGCCGTTCTTAGGGTATTTGCAGTTCAAAGCGGGTACCCCCAAGCTAAAGTGAAATCAAAGATGGCGTCGAGTCGCAAAGATCGTTAAATGTTGACGTATTTTTAAGGATAACTCCGCTAATTTACTTCATACTGGTGATGACAAGAAGGCAGACAGGTGGATAGACGATATAAGATGGACGGTTATGGTATTTGATGCGACATTTGTCCGTGAAGACATACTTTGAAGCCATCGAAGTGGGTCGACCGACAACGGCATCCATTTTCGCCCACCTCACTCCACGCCTATTTTTGGCGCCAAACAAAGTTAAGAATATTTCCAACGACGGTAACTACTTCATAAATAAAGTGATGTTGAACAAAGTTGTTACTTTAGAGTACTTCTTTATTAGTTATAAGAAATGAGCCACAGAATTATACATCATTGACAGAAAATATTTCAAAAATTTGCATAATTCCGCTCAGCGGCGCCACACGTTGGCGATTCAGTTGACTGACGTAGGGGTATTACAAACAATTTTACATTATGAGATTATTATCCAAGATGTGTGGGCAAGTTGTATACCTTTATTTTCAGCAGAGATTAAGGCAGGATACGGCAGCTCAAATGACGTTTTTCAAAAAAAAATTCAAAAACGTGTTTTTGCCGTTTTCTAATACTTTTGTATGTCTTCTATCAATAAAGTTCACTTTTATAACAATTACATACCTCTAAATGACCTTTTTGCGATAATAAAATGATTCCCTATGAATTATTAAATCTGTTTTATTTTTGAAGACGCAGGATGTGTTGGAAAATACGCGATGTTTAGACCTTAGTAACGCCACCGTACATTCACCGTTCGCCATGTTGTTTGGTACGAATAGAACCGCCAATATGTCCTCTAACTGCTTGCGTAGACGGCATCCCCGCCCTTTGACCTGTATTTGCGGGAAATCCTAATAAACGCAAGCTCAATTCGACCGACTATCTCCTTATTTGGCGTTCGCCGTTATGACACGTCAGCATCGGCGAGTTCCGCTATGTGCGTGACCTGCGGTGACCTGGCGCGTATCCCACAATTCACCATGTTGCCATTTCCGAATATAAACAAGATGGCGTCTAACTAGAGTTTCGACGACATTTGTGTGGATCCTGTCGCTGCCAAACGTTATAAATTTGCCGCAAGGCGTTTATTTAGTCAGAGAAAGAAATGGAAAGCAGCACAAGTGCGGGACCCACGTGCGAAACGGGACTTTTCGGCGGCGAAACGGCGTGTTTTGAGGGAAATGCAGCCGTACGTAATCACCGTAGACGACAGCTTGGCGTCGACGGCCACGATGCCGACGGCGGCTGCGGTGCCCGAGTGCGGCGGGGAAGACGGATATCGAACGGTGTTAGAGATTATTGCACGCAGCCGTGCATAGGAATATACGTTGCAGGCGACAGCTTAGCGCCGACGGCCGGGGGTCGTTGGTGGCGTTTGCAGCATGGCCAAACTCTCTGACAACTTGGGTGTTGTGTTTACTTATTGGAATGGATCAGAGTATTTGCAGAATTGTTAGTTGCAGTTGTTGATAAATTTGGCTGGTGTGTTATCAGTCAGTATCTTTGGGTTTTATCTTTTGGAGTAAACAAGTTAGAAAATTCGGGTACATGGCTATGGTTTATGTGAGTTATTACTTAGCTGTTAGACTTCAGCCTCACAGTTATGGTCTATGAATTTTTCAATATAATTAAGTTAGTAATAAATACAATTATTTATTACTAAATGGTACCTCATAATCATATGCTAATTATATTGTTTACAATGTGTGTGTGGGTTTTTTACATACACACACACATACAAACACATGCATGCATAGTACATTTACATTCCATTAGACAAATTCATTTTATTGATATATATTTCACTTCGGCTTCATCTCCTCCGTGGTGCTTGATCCTTCTTCAAACGGTGGATTGTCCCCTTTGCCAAAGTGCTGCATTTGAGTTGTTGCAGGGATGATTGCAGAGGTTTTGCTTTGTTACTACAGTTCATGTCCTAAAATGATTATGCAGAAATTGGTGACACAAACTCATCACCAACACTTGTAACTGACATGACTTCTCGCAATCAAGGACACGCTACAGCTGTTCTTCAGTCGAAACTTGCTCCTGTCAGCTCAGTGTCTGGTCCTAACATCCATGTCATTGCCCTCATCATGCAGTTGTTAATGCTATTGACTGTGTTCCTGTTTGGTAATGTTTTAACTGTTCCTGAGACTATAACAAACATAGTTAATACATTTTGTGGTCCTGGTGAACAAAGTCAGAGTTGCTGAAATACCATACATAATAAGACGTGACTAGGCACAAACTGCATATGACTTGAGAGCAAGTGAATAATTTTGAAACAACTTTCTACTTGCTCTATCCATCCTCAGTGAAGATACCAGATGTATAACAGAATATTTTAAACTTTGCAATATTAATTAATTAATAATTGCAGTAATGACTGGGTACGATGCACAAAATTTGCAATATTTAACCATTATGGTGGCCATTTTGTTTGGTTACCATGGCAACGGTGGGTCCGAGTGAAAAAAGTTCCACACATATTTTATTCCCAATGACATACCCGTTCTAACTGGATAGATAAGTTTGCCCAAATTATTAAATTAAAAAAATACCCTATTTAGCTGCCTCACCTTGCCTTTTGGCGTTTGCAGTAATAATGCAAATTACCATTACATTTCTAAAATTCTAAATTTTGTAAATTGTGTGGGAGTAATTCATTTCTAATATTGCTTGTTATGCATGCATAAGTGTTGGATGATAAACAAACACTTTTATATATTGTTTTGCATGTTTACAATCATTATTATTCACATTATTATAGTGTAAACTTTGACGGCCGTTTACAGAAAATCATATTTTTGTCCACATAAATCGACAACACTCTGGAAGTAAACAAGATACACTAACCCAGTTTGGATTGCTGTGTTCTCCTTTATATTCTCTACAATTTGTATAAAAAACATTTTGGTTTTTTGTTTTATCTTTGTAGCAATCAATAAAAAAGTATTGAAAAATGTCGCATTTTGAAAGGGAAAAAATAAATTCAATTAAAATATAAATATTAAAAAAAGTTGAAATGTTTTTTATACAGATTGTAGAGTATATCAAGAAGAACACAGCAATCCAAACCACATGGCCATGTCAGCTTTACTTCCAAAGTGTTGTTCTTTTCTAGATACGCTATAAATTCTATCATTTGGCGGCCATTTTCTTTATTGCCATGGAAACGGGGGGTCTGGCAGAAAAAATCCCCATACATTTTTTATTAAGAAAAAGCTTCCTTACAACCTGGAGAGAATTTTTTTTATGAATTGTGCATTTCAAAAAAAATTCCTATCTAGCTCCCATATCTCGCCTTAATGCATAAAATAAACTTAACTTGCTCATTGACATGTTGCTTCCTTCATGGCGAAAATATCGGGTGAAAAGTAATGTGACAAACCTCAACATGTTTGAATTTATTAGGCATGTTTTGCCATATGCCACATATAATATATATGATAAAACTATGAGTTTATCGATGCGACTGTATAGTTAATTTTATCTACTTTCTAAAGGTATATCACATTTAAAAATTTATTGAGAAATTATAAAGTTATGTCCATTTTAAATGAAGGTCTGTCATTTTTTAATGCTGACAGATTGGTTTGAGGAAATGATCAGGAACTGGCTGCAACTCGTCTGCACTAGCTTCAGGATAAAATGGGTTAAGCATCTATGACATGAGTTGTGGTGTTGTTCTGTCATAAAAGACATACGTCTAATTATCTTGTCTAGGCATATTATTTTTTCTGATTTTCTGCCAGCTTACTATCATAAGCATAAAGTTCTAATAATGTTCTTTAAAAATTGTAACAATCGAGCGATCTTCATGGATTCGTCCGCCTTTGCTTTCAGTCTGCAAGGACTTCCTCTTACTAGATCAATGTAACAATAGTAGAGCTATTGGTGATTATTCCATGTTTAGAAATCGAGTTGGATTAAAACAGTGATGTTTTTACATTCATAATTTATTTATGTTATGGCTGTATTTCGTCATTATTTATAAATGTTACCATTTTTATCAGTGATGATGTTACAAGGGAAGCCATTGACAGGAAGTTGTCTGTCCTCAGGTACAACACCCGGCAGCCAAGTTGCTTGTCCTCGCCTCGCAGCAGCAGGAAGTGGAATGTGGGGACGGCACGAACTTTGTCCTCGTATTTGCAGGCGCCCTCTTGGAGAATGCAGCAGAACTACTAAAAATGGTACTGATCCATGTCGCATGAAACTCCACATTGAATTATGCAAAGCAGGTTATTTTATTTATAAATAATGTGGAGTCACTACTGATTAAACACTGATTGAAATATTCAAGTTTGTTGACACTAGATCTGTTAAGAATTAATGTAACTAAGTAAATGCATCTATCCAATGTCTTTAGACTAGGACAAGTGTGTAGGATCATTTCTGCAATGTCCAGGTGTATGGTTGTGTATGGAGACTCAATATGGGTAGATGGATGTTGACTGGTGTCTCCTGGTGTGTCCTCAGGGTCTGTCGGTGACAGAGGTGACAGAGGGCTACGAGATCGCAAGCAAGAAAGCATTGGAACTTCTCCCAGGTGTGTGCACTTTTTTGTACTGTGCCAATGTCAGGCGGCACTGACTAGGACATTGTAAATGTCACGCAGGCACACGTCATGCAGGCACTGACTTGTACAGTGGACACTTCACGTAGGCACTGACTTGTACACTGGACACGTCACACAGGCACTGACTTGTACAGTGGACACGTCACACAGGCACTGACTTGTACAGTGGACACTTCACGTAGGCACTGACTTGTACACTGGACACGTCACACAGGCACTGACTTGTACAGTGGACACGTCACACAGGCACTGACTTGTACAGTGGACACGTCACGCAGGCACTGACTTGTACACTGGACACGTCACACAGGCACTGACTTGTACAGTGGACACTTCACACAGGCACTGACTTGTACACTGGACACGTCACACAGGCACTGACTTGTACAGTGGACACGTCACACAGGCACTGACTTGTACAGTGGACACTTCACGTAGGCACTGACTTGTACACTGGACACGTCACACAGGCACTGACTTGTACACTGGACACGTCACACAGGCACTGACTTGTACACTGGACACGTCATGCAGGCACTGACTTGTACACTGGACACGTCATGCAGGCACTGACTTGTACACTGGACACGTCATGCAGGCACTGACTTGTACACTGGACACGTCATGCAGGCACTGACTTGTACACTGGACACGTCATGCAGGCACTGACTTGTACACTGGACACGTCACACAGACACTGACTTGTACACTGGACACGTCACACAGGCACTGACTTGTACACTGGACACGTCACACAGGCACTGACTTGTACACTGGACACGTCATGCAGGCACTGACGTGTACACTGGACACGTCACGCAGGCACTGACTTGTACACTGGACATGTCACGCAGGCACTGACTTGTACACTGGACACGTCACGCAGACACTGACTTGTACACTGGACACGTCACACAGACACTGACTTGTACACTGGACACGTCACACAGGCACTGACTTGTACACTGGACACGTCATGCAGGCACTGACTTGTACACTGGACACGTCATGCAGGCACTGACTTGTACACTGGACACGTCACGCAGGCACTACTTGTACACTGGACATGTCACGCAGGCACTGACTTGTACACTGGACACGTCACGCAGGCACTGACTTGTACACTGGACATGTCACACAGGCACTGACTTGTACAGTGGACACGTCACGCAGGCACTGACTTGTACACTGGACACGTCATGCAGGCACTGACTTGTACACTGGACACGTCACGCAGGCACTGACTTGTACACTGGACATGTCACGCAGGCACTGACTTGTACACTGGACACGTCACGCAGGCACTGACTTGTACACTGGACATGTCACACAGGCACTGACTTGTACACTGGACACGTCACACAGGCACTGACTTGTACAGTGGACACTTCACGTAGGCACTGACTTGATCCCTGCGCACAAATGCACTGATTTAATAACAAGTAAATTTATAAAGCGCCATGTCAAATGTTGTGACTGTCTCTAATTCTGATGGAAGATTGTTCTACATCTGCGGTGTCAAAACTAACAATGTTTGACAGTCTCATATGTTACAAGATGACAGCACAGCCAGGTTGTTGGAAGGTGACAGAGTCGTGTGTTTGTTTGTAGAGCTGGTAGTTGACAAGGTGAAGGACATGGAAGACAGAGAGCAGGTGTCAAAGGCCATCCGTACGTCCATCATGAGCAAGCAGTATGGCAACGAGGACTTCCTCACTCAGCTCATATGCGAGGCCTGTGGTAGGTCCCTCACTCAGCTCATATGCGAGGCCTGTGGTAGGTCCCTCACTCAGCTCATATGCGAGGCCTGTGGTAGGTCCCTCACTCAGCTCATATGCGAGGCCTGTGGTAGGTCCCTCACTCAGCTCATATGCGAGGCCCGTGGTAGGTCCCTCACTCAGCTCATATGCGAGGCCTGTGGTAGGTCCCTCACTCAGCTCATATGCGAGGCCTGTGGTAGGTCCCTCACTCAGCTCATATGCGAGGCCTGTGGTAGGTCCCTCACTCAGCTCATATGCGAGGCCTGTGGTAGGTCCCTCACTCAGCTCATATGCGAGGCCTGTGGTAGGTCCCTCACTCAGCTCATATGCGAGGCCTGTGGTAGGTCCCTCACTCAGCTCATATGCGAGGCCTGTGGTAGGTCCCTCACTCAGCTCATATGCGAGGCCTGTGGTAGGTCCCTCACTCAGCTCATATGCGAGGCCTGTGGTAGGTCCCTCACTCAGCTCATATGCGAGGCCTGTGGTAGGTCCCTCACTCAGCTCATATGCGAGGCCTGTGGTAGGTCCCTCACTCAGCTCATATGCGAGGCCTGTGGTAGGTCCCTCACTCAGCTCATATGCGAGGCCTGTGGTAGGTCCCTCACTCAGCTCATATGCGAGGCCTGTGGTAGGTCCCTCACTCAGCTCATATGCGAGGCCTGTGGTAGGTCCCTCACTCAGCTCATATGCGAGGCCTGTGGTAGGTCCCTCACTCAGCTCATATGCGAGGCCTGTGGTAGGTCCCTCACTCACTCATATGCGAGGCCTGTGGTAGGTCCCCACTCAGCTCATATGCGAGGCCTGTGGTAGGTCCCTCACTCAGCTCATATGCGAGGCCTGTGGTAGGTCCCTCACTCAGCTCATATGCGAGGCCTGTGGTAGGTCCCCCACTCAGCTCATATGCGAGGCCTGTGGTAGGTCCCTCACTCAGCTCATATGCGAGGCCTGTGGTAGGTCCCTCACTCAGCTCATATGCGAGGCCTGTGGTAGGTCCCTCACTCAGCTCATATGCGAGGCCTGTGGTAGGTCCCCCACTCAGCTCATATGCGAGGCCTGTGGTAGGTCCCCCACTCAGCTCATATGCGAGGCCTGTGGTAGGTCCCCCACTCAGCTCATATGCGAGGCCTGTGGTAGGTCCCTCACTCAGCTCATATGCGAGGCCTGTGGTAGGTCCCCCACTCAGCTCATATGCGAGGCCTGTGGTAGGTCCCCCACTCAGCTCATATGCGAGGCCTGTGGTAGGTCCCTCACTCAGCTCATATGCAAGGCCTGTGGTAGGTCCCTCACTCAGCTCATATGCAAGGCCTGTGGTAGGTCCCTCACTCAGCTCATATGCAAGGCCTGTGGTAGGTCGCAGTCATTATGTCTTGTCACTCATGTTTGCCTCTGAACATCGCTGTGTTGTTTTATTTGGGACTTTCCCAGTCTCAGTATTTGGTGGTGACCCCTCAAAATGACCGTAATGGTTCGGCAAGTAAACACTGGACATGGCAGATTGGTCGTAATTTATAATAATGCTCTAAAATCTAAAAAGTCTAGTAATTATTGCATACTCAGTGTGTCAACCTGGCAGTTATGCTTTCTCTGGTCGTTGGTAGACCATGAGAGCAAATTCCCACCTAATAATGGACTGTTAGATCATGTATCTTTTGTTAAACAAGGTAAGCTCTATAGATATTGCCTCTTGGGCCTCTGAGCTTAGATTTCGAGGATGAAAGTGCTATAGGAGTTTATAGTAGTTTAGTAATTACTACTATTTATTCACACTTCAATTATTTCGTACAACTTCAGAGATGTATTTAACGTATGCCGCGGGTCGGGAATTGCCAGGAAATGATAAAACGGTCGATTTTTAATAAAGTGGATTTTCAGATCGAACGATGTATTCCACACATGTTGCTAACTTTATTTCACCTAAAAGTGTCAAAAAACGATTAAATATGTCGCTACCCAACTTGCTGCTAATGTCGTTATGGCGGATGGACTTTTAAATCGACGGAAACGGGCCAACTTTCAGCGCGCTCAAACGTAAACATTGCTCCTTGCAAAGCGGCCATGTTTGGTATCGTCGTGTTGGAAATGATCCCTTCTGTACGCTGCCGAAGTCAAAAGTCGACGACATCCGTACATAAATTAGTTATCGGCGGCGAAAGTGCCGCAAAACTATCCAATCACCAACTGTCTGAGCCGGTTGCTTGGCAGCCCGACCTCACCCGAACCATATATGGTGATCACGGTCACGTAGCTATTTAAAATTGACCTTATGCAACGACGCCAGCCAATCACGGTGCGGCTTCAAGATGATTGACCTGTATGTGTCATGGCGTCCGATCGACGAAGGTTCCGTAGTGTTCACCAATTTTAAAGAAAGAAACGACACAATAAACGCAAATGAGCTGAATGCGCGGGAGGTTGCATGAACAGCCTGCATGACGCTGTTCAATCGCGCAACGGACCCGCGGAAGCGGCAACGACGGGAAAGAAACGGCGACGTCGGGCTGGCGTTGCTATGCCGCGTAGGCTACGCCTACGGCCGCCGGCGACGCCACTGTCATAGACAGTGACAGCGGCGCTGGCGCGACGAACTTTGTAACTCTACCAGTCGGAAGAACTGAGATTTATTCGAAGAAGTTACATTTATTTATTACAGAAACTAATTTGACTGAATTTGTTTCATTCATATTAACCAAGTGTGGAATTAATGTAAAACGAAAGGTGGTACTGTTGTTGGATTTACTTTTTTAACATTATTTTTTTCTTATCAGATATGAGAACTATTTTAGGTAAATTAAACAGTTTATTTAACATTAAATAATTCATCAAAAAATTATTGTGACAGTATGCTTATCATTTATGATATGTGTCTATGAAACTGACCAATTATTTAGGAATAGATGTTTGTGTGTATGTATACATATATTTACATATATGTACATATGTGTGTGTGTGTGTATATATATATATATATATATAGGCCCTACACATAGGTATATACCTATGTATATATATATATTATTACATTTAATTTCATAAAAACATTACATAATACATATACAATGTATGAGTGCGCTTGGCCAGTGATGAATTTCTTCGCCATTGCAAGAAGTAATTCAGACATCCAATCCCACTGAGAGCCTCCATGCCACAGCCTGGAGGAGAGCTCTAAAATCAAAGCACAGTGGCAAGAAGACAGCTGAGTTGGCAGTTGCACTGGCTGTCATGCAGCACAACAAGGTGGCAACTGCACTAGTTGACGCTGTAGACAGCCTCGGCGTGTCATGTGGAGCTGAAGTTGTGAGGGTTGCGTCTCTTTATGAGACTGCGAATAGCCAACCATGCCACAAAGCAATGTCCAAGACGTCCAGGAAGATGAAGGCTCTGGGGAAGCTGCAGCTGGGAGTGTGACAGGAGGCCAAGGGGGGGACTCTATGAGTCTGAAGCTCCCTGAGCTGTGTGCCATACAGTCAGCGTGCTTTCACCAGTGACCTTAACTTGTGTAAATTATATATTTTTTCCATATAAGTACTGAATATGGTTTACACACTTTCATTATATATTTACCACATGTTGCTGGTATAAAAAACAGTCATAATGGTGACTTTACACTGGTGTTATTAAAAATATTTGATGTTCATTTGGTTTTTTGCCGTTTTCTCAAAACTTACTTTTCGACAATATTGCAATTTTGCGGGAGGTCTCCCGTAAAAAGTACCAAAGTTAGGAGTCTGATATATTTACCACGTATTCCTTACAGTACAGTGAGTGCAATGATGCTTTTTAAACATGATAGCTTTTATACGAAGATTTTTATTGATGACTGAAGTTGTTATAATATTTGGAAAAATGTAAATAATTCTTCGCAACTTCTTTTTGATAATAAATTTTGTAAGGGATTGAACAAAAACAGCATTATTGCACTCAACAACACTTCAGTGAATCATGACAAACAAAAAAGAAGGAAACAAGTGCTTAGTTTTTCTGCAAGACCTCCCGCAAAATCATGCATACCTATTTTCACAGAAAAGCCGGTTGCCATGGTTACCATTATGCAAATGAGATGAAATTATACAGTTGGTCATCTTTTCCCATCAGACATACATCCTGAAAGTTTTATTAAGATTGCTTCTCTGGTTGTTGAGATATCATCAGAATCCATTTCCCGACCAGTGTCCTACCTTAACTTATTGAAGTATCTCCAGTGTTTGTCCAGAACATAACAATGGACATTCTGTCCAGCCAGTGACACAGAATCCTTTGAATAATTATTTTTGAACACTTCTATAATGAGTTTGGTTTGCTAGAAACACATTCTAAACTTGCCTGGAAATGAGAGCAAAATTCTAGCAGATTTGTTTTCATTGTGATAACAAAACGAAGCCAGATGCTAGTTACCATCATTTGTGTACTTTCTCTTTCAGTTGCAGTGATGTCAGAAAAATCTAAATTTAACGTCGACAACATCAGAGTATGCAAGATCCTTGTGAGTACTCCAGCTTTGTTTGTGATCACACAGTAAAGCTAAAGTAACCTTATCTGTTCCTTGTTTGTTAATTCTTATTAATGTAATCTTTATTACATTAGTTCTAACATGTGTGTGTGTGTGTGTGTGTGTGTGTGTGTGTGTGTGTGTGTGTGTGTGTGTGTGTGTGTGTATGTATGTATGTATGTCTCGCTCATTATATTGGGCACTTGAAGCAATTTGAATGTTTCGCCGTTGAAGCAATTTTTAGTTTAGCCGTTGACTCACTTGTCACCAAAGCATGCTGGGTAGTTATGCATCCTTCAGTGGTGTCGTGTTCATGGCTAGTGAGGCAGCAGAAGAGAGTGTTTTGTTGAATGCTGTGTCGTCCCCTCAAGTCGGTTGTCACTGGTTACAGGGGTCAGGAGTCCACTCGTCCAGCGTCATGCAAGGCATGATGTTCAAGCGTCCAGTGGAGGGAGTCATCACAAAGGCTGAGGACAGCAAGATTGTTGTCTACACATGTCCACTCGACATCCTACAGACAGAGACCAAGGTATGGGCCACGCATTCACTGGCATCTGTGTGAGCGGATAGAAGTCATTGTAGCACTCAGTGAGGTGTGGTGTTGATGCCAGTGTTATTACGAGTGAGTGTCTGTGATAGATAGCTCGGTGATAGTATGAGGGATTATAATGTTGTTGATTGCAAACGGCAGGTGTTAACACCAGTGTGAGTGACTAGCGCCGAGTGAGCAAATGTTTTGCTGAACACTGTGTTGATGCCACCATGACTTACTATTTACTCATTCTGTACGTCAGTCAGTCAGTCAGTGGATGGATCAGTCAGTCAGTCAGTCAGTGGATGGACCAGTCAGTCAGTCAGTCAGTGGATGGATCAGTCAGTGAGTGTTGTGTTTCGCAGAACGTCAACGAGAATTATTGTTAAACAAGTGGTTGTTTCGCAATGCATTGTGTTGTTGTTGACGAGAGTTATTGTTGAGTGAATGGGTGTTGTTGCCAGGGTGCTGGGTTGTTATCAACAAGAGTTATTGTTGAGTGAGTCATTGTTATTTTGCAGGGCACTGTGTTGATCAAGACAGCCCAGGAGCTACTGGACTACACAAAAGGGGAGGAAGAGCAGGTGGAACAGGTAAAACATCTCACTATCTGGTGGAACAGGTAAAACATCCCTCACTACCTGGTGGAACAGGTAAAACATCCCTCACTATCTTGTGGAACAGGTAAAACATCCTCACTACCTTGTGGAACAGGTAAAACATCTCTCACTACCTTGTGGAACAGGTAAAACATCTCTCACTACCTGGTGGAACAGGTAAAACATCCTCTCACTACCTGGTGGAACAGGTAAAACATCCCTCACTACCTGGTGGAACAGGTAAAACATCTCTCACTACCTTGTGGAACAGGTAAAACATCTCTCACTACCTTGTGGAACAGGTAAAACATCTCTCACTACCTGGTGGAACAGGTAAAACATCTCTCACTACCTGGTGGAACAGGTAAAACATCTCTCACTACCTGGTGGAACAGGTAAAACATTCTCACTACCTTGTGGAACAGGTAAAACATCTCTCACTACCTTGTGGAACAGGTAAAACATCTCTCACTACCTGGTGGAACAGGTAAAACATCTCTCACTTCCTGGTGGAACAGGTAAAACATCTCTCACTACCTGGTGGAACAGGTAAAACATCTCTCACTACCTTGTGGAACAGGTAAAACATCTCTCACTACCTTGTGGAACAGGTAAAACATCTCTCACTACCTGGTGGAACAGGTAAAACATCTCTCACTTCCTGGTGGAAAACATCTCTCACTACCTGGTGGAACAGGTAAAACATCTCTCACTACCTGGTGGAACAGGTAAAACATCTCTCACTACCTGGTGGAACAGGTAAAGCGTCTCGCTCACTACCCATACACAGCGTTACACATACACCTATACAAATACTTTGATATTGATTGTTTTTCTTTGCATTTTGTACTGTTGGTTTACTTTTCCAACAAATCAACTACATGTTCAAGTGTGTTGGCGTGCCTGTGTTGTAGCACATAAAGGCGATCGCAGACAGCGGGGTGAGGGTGATTGTGACGGGGGGCAAGGCCGGGGAGTTGTACGTCCACTACTGCAACAAGTACAACTTGATGGTCATCCGACTACTGTCCAAGTTTGACGTACGCCGACTATGTAGAGCAATTGGAGCCACCCCACTACCCAAGCTCGTGAGTTCAGATATCTCTGGTTAATCTTTGGCATGAAAGCCATATTAAAATTACATAATGTGGTTTTTAACACGCTACCTACTGTGTTGTTCCAATATGTGAGTTTATACTGTTTCTGTTCAATGTTTATGAGGACATTTTAATGCAAACCAGTAGTCTGAACCGGCAACTCGGTGTTCATGAGTAGCAGTTTGGGAATGTGAGAAACACTAATAGTCCTAAAGCACCTGACCGTGGGCCTTTGTTTATGTAAATACTGTATTTGTTGGCATTAAACGTAACCCTGTGTTGTGTGTCCGTGGCATAGTGATTAGAGCAGGGGTTGTGACACTGGGTGACTGTTGTTGACAGGTCCCCCCAATGTCCGAAGAGATGGGACACTGTGATAGCGTGCGACTTGATGAGATTGGAGACACATCTGTGGTCATCTTCAAGCAAGGTCAGTCCTCGAAGCTTGTTTTCATTTAGTCATATTTCTTTTGCTTCATTAGACAAACAGGTAAACATGTGTACTGTATTTGGCGTGGGTATTTGTCACTCAACAAGTAAGTATGTAACGGTGTAAATTATTTTAAAATACATATCTAACTATAATGCAACCCCGTCTACACACTGTATGTGTTATGGTAATGTTTTCTAAGACCGTTTCAACCTCAAGTGCTAAACATTTAGGCATTAATCCATGACACATAGAATAAAGCATACGACCTATGTATTTCGAAATACCCCCTATTTCAGAAGTACATTGTACACATATCGGCTGTTGGCCTGTGGTGCCATCCAAAGGATTGGTGTTTCTGCTAGAGCATGTGAGTGACAATCCCACCACGGCTAGCAGATAAAACAGAGGAATATGATTTAGTGTCTGTTTGATTAATACTGCATACAACTACGATTTAATGGTTCTTGTTAGTACAATAGAACAGAGTAAACGCTGCAACTCGGTTAAAGTAGACTTTCCCGTGTTTTAGCACCAGTCGTTGCCGCAGATGTCTTTGCGGTAGAATGTGTGTATGTTGCAGGTTTTTCAACAGCCTACGTTCCCATGTAAGATTATCACTAACATATACAAGTGGAGTGAAATAACATTCATTTACTGAGGTGTTGACCGGTGGTTACAGAGAAGGAAGACAGTGCGGTGTCGACTATTGTGATCCGAGGGTCGACAGACAACATCATGGATGACATAGAGCGCGCCGTGGACGATGGCGTCAACACCTTCAAGGCCCTCACTAAGAACAACGGCCTGGTGACAGGAGCGGGCGCCACGGAGATAGAACTGGCCAAGAGAATCACATCCTATGGCGAGGTGGGTCAGACTCTCACCTGTATCTCACAACAGGGGACCAAACTATAAACATAAAGTAGAGGTTTTGAGCGCCATTATGTATTGAGGCGACAGTGTCGCCATCTAGCACAGAAACGTTTTCGTCAGTCTAAAAACTCTGTTAACTACTTCCATACAGATATACATTTTGGAAGTTTATACAAATACTGAACATCCCAATTGTACATGTGTTATTTGTATTGTACCTTATTTTAATAATTAATTTTTAACACATTCATTTTTTTCATGACTTATTTATTTTTACTACCTACTCATTTATTTTTTACATGTATCTCTTAACTTTAATTTATGTATTGTACTTTTTTTATTTATACATATGGACTTTTGTCTGACGTAAACATTAAATATAAACATTAAATATAAGCAAATTGATGTTACTATTCACTGTAAATTGTAAACATCACTACACCCAACTATGTTTCTGGGTGGTTCTGAACAAATCTAAACCTGTAGTTTGTTATTATGTAGGAGAAATTACAGGGGTCAAATATTTTATTGTCGGAAAACAAGGCGTAATAAATGACGGTTACTGCACTGACAATCGTATAAACCATCTGAATGGACTGACTCAAACTGTTGAAGCAAGGGTACTTTTTATAATGCTACAAAATGCAGTCATTGCTTTGGTGTGATATCTCGTGGTAATTACTGTTGTGTAATGTCTGGTTGTCTGCTGTAGACTTGCCCTGGCCTGGAGCAATATGCCATCAAGAAGTTTGCCGAGTCACTTGAGGCTATGCCGCGAGCCATTGCTGTCAACTCTGGCATCTCGGTGAGTTCTCAAATGTACACCACACATGTTCTATGACACACACCACACATGTACTATGACACACACCGCACATGTACTATGACACACCACACATGTACTATGACACACCACACATGTACTATGACACACGCCACACATGTACTATGACACACCACACATGTACTATGACACACACCACACATGTACTATGACACACACCACACATGTACTATGACACACCACACATGTACTATGACACACACCGCACATGTACTATGACACACCACACATGTACTATGACACACACCACACATGTACTATGACACACCACACATGTACTATGACACACACCACACATGTACTATGACACACCACACATGTACTATGACACACACCACACATGTACTATGACACACCACACATGTACTATGACACACACCACACATGTACTATGACACACCACACATGTACTATGACACACGCCATACATGTACTATGACACACACCACACATGTACTATGACACACACCATACATGTACTATGACACACACCACACATGTACTATGACACACACCACACATGTACTATGACACACCACACATGTACTATGACACACACCACACATGTACTGTGACATACACCACACATGTACTATGACACACACCACACAGGTACTATGACACACACCACACATGTACTATGACACACACCACACATGTACTGTGACTCACATCACACATGTTCTATGACACACACCACGCATGTACTATGACACACACCACGCATGTACTATGACACACACCACGCATGTACTATGACACACACCACACATGTACTATGACACACATTACACATGTTCTATGACACACCATGCATGTACTATGACACACACCACACATGTTCTATGACACACACCACACATGTACTATGACACACACCACACATGTACTATGACACACATTACACATGTTCTATGACACACCATGCATGTACTATGACACACACCACACATGTTCTATGACACACACCACACATGTACTATGACACACACCACACATGTACTATGACTCACACCACACATGTACTATGACACACACCACACATGTACTATGACACACACCACACATGTACTATGACTCACACCATACATGTACTATGACACACACCACACATGTACTATGACTCACACCACACATGTGCTATGACTCACACCACACATGTACTATGACTCACACCACACATGTACTATGACACACACCACACATGTACTATGACACACCACACATGTACTATGACACACACCGCACATGTACTATGACACACCACACATGTACTATGACACACCACACATGTACTATGACACACACCGCACATGTACTATGACACACGCCATACATGTACTATGACACACACCACACATGTACTATGACACACACCATACATGTACTATGACACACACCACACATGTACTATGACACACACCACACATGTACTATGACACACCACACATGTACTATGACACACACCACACATGTACTATGACATCACACCACACATGTACTATGACACACACCACACAGGTACTATGACACACACCACACATGTACTATGACACACACCACACATGTACTATGACACACACCACACATGTACTATGACACACCACACATGTACTATGACACACACCACACATGTACTGTGACATACACCACACATGTACTATGACACACACCACACAGGTACTATGACACACACCACACATGTTCTATGACACACACCACGCATGTACTATGACACACACCACGCATGTACTATGACACACACCACGCATGTACTATGACACACCACACATGTACTATGACACACACCACACATGTACTATGACACACATCACACATGTTCTATGACACACCATCATGTACTATGACACACACCATACATGTTCTATGACACACACCACACATGTACTATGACACACACCACACATGTACTATGACACACCACACATGTACTATGACACACCACACATGTACTATGACACACACCACACATGTACTATGAGACACACCACACATGTTCTATGACACCACACATGTTCTATGACTCACACCACACATGTACTATGACTCACACCACACATGTTCTATGACTCACACCACACATGTACTATGACTCACACCACACATGTTCTATGACACACACCATATATGTTCTATGACACACACCATACATGTACTATGACACACACCATACATGTACTATGACACACACCATACATGTACTATGACACACACCACACATGTACTATGACACACCACACATGTTCTATGACACACACCACACATGTACTATGACTCACACCACACATGTACTATGACACACACCACACATGTACTATGACACACACCATACATGTACTACGACACACACCACACATGTACTATGACTCACACCACACATGTACTATGACTCACACCACACATGTACTATGACTCACACCACACATGTACTATGACACACACCATACATGTTCTATGACTCACACCACACATGTTCTATGACTCACACCACACATGTACTATGACTCACACCATACATGTACTATGACACACACCGTACATGTACTATGACACACACCACACATGTACTATGACACACCACACATGTACTATGACACACGCCATACATGTACTATGATACACACCACACATGTACTATGACACACACCATACATGTACTATGACTCACACCATACATGTACTATGACACACACCACACATGTTCTATGACACACCATGCATGTACTATGACACACACCACACATGTTCTATGACACACCACACATGTACTATGACACACACCACACATGTACTATGACACACCACACATGTACTATGACACACCACACATGTACTATGACACACCACACATGTTCTATGACACACACCACACATGTACTATGACACACACACCACACATGTACTATGACACACGCAACACATGTACTATGACACACACCATACATGTTCTATGACACACACCACACATGTACTATGAGACACACCACACATGTACTATGACACACACCATACATGTTCTGACACACACCACACATGTACTATGAGACACACCACACATGTACTATGACACACACCACACATGTACTATGACACACACCACACATGTACTATGAGACACACCACACATGTACTATGACACACACCACACATGTACTATGAGACACACCACACATGTACTATGACACACACCACACATGTTCTATGACACACACCACACATGTACTATGACACACGCCATACATGTACTATGACACACGCCATACATGTACTATGACACACACCACACATGTACTATGACTCACACCACACATGTACTATGACACACACCACACATGTACTATGACACACACCACACATGTACTATGACTCACACCATACATGTACTATGACACACACCACACATGTACTATGACTCACACCACACATGTGCTATGACTCACACCACACATGTACTATGACTCACACCGCATGCACAAAGAAGAGAGGAAATAGTTGTGACTTTGAAGTGAGGCTGCAGAACATATCCACTCATCTAAAAAGTTTAGTCATAAAAAAATGTTGTAAGTCGTGACGGACATGTTTATCTACGGATACTGAATGAAAAAAATGCTTGTGATATGTTACTGATGAAACTAGAGATACAAGGTTGAACAAATTGAACCCTTTAGTTTCCAATAGTTTGACCCCAAATCAAAACTATCTAAAAAATTATAAAAATTAATTTAGCATGAACATTCTACATGAGCTGTTTTCCATACCAGGCTATCAGGTCCAACTGATCCTTGATACAGGCCAGTGTGATCATTTAACATCAGTGTAGTCCAACGTGTTTTAAATGATATATTTCAGTGAAGGTCTTTCTGGTTGTGTTGACAGGGCACTGAGGTCATTTCCAAGCTGTACGCTGCTCACCAGGAGGGCAAGAAGAATGTCGGCATTGACCTCACGGTGAGTGACACAGTGACCTCAAAATGAGTAAGGCATTGACCTTTGGGTAAGTGAGCCAATGACCTCAAACAGAGTAAGGCATTGACCTCAGGGTAACATGTTACAGAGTGAGTGTAACTGTGCCTGTGCCATGTTACAGAGTGACTGTAACTGTGCCATGTTACAGAGTGAGTGTCACTGTGCCTGTGCCATGTTACAGAGTGAGTGTAACTGTCCCATGTTACAGAGTGAGTATAACTGTGCCTGTGCCATGTTACAGAGTGAGTATAACTGTGCCTGTGCCATGTTACAGAGTGAGTGTAACTGTGCCTGTGCCATGTTACAGAGTGAGTGTAACTGTGCCCCATGTTACAGAGTGAGTGTAACTGTGCCTATGCCATGTTACAGAGTGAGTGTAACTGTGCCTATGCCATGTTACAGAGTGAGTGTAACTGTGCCTGTGCCATGTTACAGAGTGAATGTTCCTGTGTCATGTTACAGAGTGAGTGTAACTGTGCCATGTTACAGAGTGAGTGTGCCTGTGCCATGTTACAGAGTGAGTGTGTCTGTGCCATGTTACAGAGTGAGTGTGTCTGTGCCATGTTACAGAGTGAGTGTGTCTGTGCCATGTTAGAGTGAGTGTGTCTGTGCCATGTTACAGAGTGAGTTTTGTGCCTGTGCCATGTTACAGAGTGAGTGTGCCTGTGCCATGTTACAGAGTGAGTGTAACTGTGCCTATGCCATGTTACAGAGTGAATGTTCCTGTGTCATGTTACAAAGTGAGTGTAACTGTGCCATGTTACAGAGTGAGCGTCTGTGCCATGTTACAGAGTGAGTGTGCCTGTGCCATGTTACAGAGTGAGTGTGCCTGTGCCATGTTACAGAGTGAGTGTGTCTGTGCCATGTTAGAGTGAGTGCCATGTTACAGAGTGAGTGTAACTGTGCCTATGCCATGTTACAGAGTGAGTGTGACTGTGACCATGTTACAGAGTGAGTGTAACTGTGCCATGTTACAGAGTGAGTGTAACTGTGCCTATGCCATGTTACAGAGTGAGTGTAACTGTGCCTATGCCATGTTACAGAGTGAGTGTAACTGTGCCTATGCCATGTTACAGAGTGAGTGTAACTGTGCCTATGCCATGTTACAGAGTGAGTGTAACTGTGCCTATGCCATGTTACAGAGTGAGTGTAACTGTGCCTATGCCATGTTACAGAGTGAGTGTAACTGTGCCTATGCCATGTTACAGAGTGAGTGTGCTGTGCCATGTTACAGAGTGAGTGTAACTGTGCCTATGCCATGTTACAGAGTGAGTGTAGCTGTGCCATGTTACAGAGTGAGTGTAACTGTGCCTATGCCATGTTACAGAGTGAGTGTAACTGTGCCATGTTACAGAGTGAGTGTGCCTGTGCCATGTTACAGAGTGAGTGTAGCTGTGCCATGTTACAGAGTGAGTGTAACTGTGCCATGTTACAGAGTGAGTGTAACTGTGCCATGTTACAGAGTGAGTGTGCCTGTGCCATGTTACAGAGTGAGTGTAGCTGTGCCATGTTACAGAGTGAGTGTAACTGTGCCTATGCCATGTTACAGAGTGAGTGTAACTGTGCCTATGCCATGTTACAGAGTGAGTGTAACTGTGCCATGTTACAGAGTGAGTGTAACTGTGCCTATGCCATGTTACAGAGTGAGTGTAACTGTGCCTATGCCATGTTACAGAGTGAGTGTAACTGTGCCTATGCCATGTTACAGAGTGAGTGTAACTGTGCCTATGCCATGTTACAGAGTGAGTGTAACTGTGCCTATGCCATGTTACAGAGTGAGTGTAACTGTGCCTATGCCATGTTACAGAGTGAGTGTAACTGTGCCTATGCCATGTTACAGAGTGAGTGTAACTGTGCCTATGCCATGTTACAGAGTGAGTGTAACTGTGCCTATGCCATGTTACAGAGTGAGTGTAGCTGTGCCATGTTACAGAGTGAGTGTAACTGTGCCTATGCCATGTTACAGAGTGAGTGTAACTGTGCCATGTTACAGAGTGAGTGTAACTGTGCCTATGCCATGTTACAGAGTGAGTGTAGCTGTGCCATGTTACAGAGTGAGTGTAACTGTGCCTATGCCATGTTACAGAGTGAGTGTAACTGTGCCATGTTACAGAGTGAGTGTAACTGTGCCTATGCCATGTTACAGAGTGAGTGTAGCTGTGCCATGTTACAGAGTGAGTGTAACTGTGCCTATGCCATGTTACAGAGTGAGTGTAGCTGTGCCATGTTACAGAGTGAGTGTAACTGTGCCTATGCCATGTTACAGAGTGAGTGTAGCTGTGCCATGTTACAGAGTGAGTGTAACTGTGTCATGTTACAGAGTGAGTGTAACTGTGCCATGTTACAGAGTGAGTGTAACTGTGCCATGTTACAGAGTGAGCTGCCAGCAGTGATGGATGCGTTTGAAGCCAACCTTCTAGATCTGTACATCACCAAGTTCTGGGGCATCAAGTTCGCCTCCGCAGCAACGTGCACCGTACTGCGAGTGGACCAGGTGAGTGCCACCAGATGGCGTCAGTGTCTGTAAATTAGCAGTGCTATTGCTGTCTTCTGAGATGAGAAACACCTCATAAAATGTGCCTTCTTACATACATATACATATGTGACCTGTTCTAATGAAATGAGTCGCATGTCGGCAAACTTGATTTCGAGAAAACACCGTATAAACATTGCACAGTGATATTTGAGGATTTTGCTATCCAGAAACAAGTGGAATCGATCGGATCACCGCAACGAAACATAGCTAAATACTCGGATTATGTTGATAACCACAATAAACAACTTGCAAGACATATCTTCGACAATAAGCGCGACTTGGGAAGGGGTTTAGAATACATCAAAAGGTGAAATAGAAGCAAAACAGCTGAATTAGGAATGACAACGCACTCGATCATGTACTGGCGTGACCGCGAACTTCAAATGTAATTTTCTCTGTTTGAAGCTTTTTACCCCAGGCATGTTCAGTGTCGAATAACTTTGGCTGTGCGTGAGCTAGCTGCATAATTTTTGTACCATTGGAAAGCTTAATAAATATTCTTTCCCATGATAGTACTAACTCAATTTTGTTTTGGACATGTGATTCAGTTCGTTAGAACAGGTCATATATATATATATATATATATATATATATATAATGTATATATTAGGTCTGTTTTTAAACCAGGGGACCATTTCACTGCAAGACATCTTGTGTGCTTAGTAATTATATTGAATACCTGAAACTGTCGCCACCATGACACATCAGCGAGACATTGTTACTTGTGTGTCATAGAAATAGTGTCTGTAATATGGCAGTGGCTATTTGCATTTAAAAAAATCTGTAATTTAAAAGAGATGAAGGGAGAAGTTTCTTTAAGAGCTCTTTATCTTAGTGCAGCGTTCTCCAGATGTCTCCACTGATGTTGTGTGTTGACTCTTGTCTTCCCTCTCTCAGATCATCATGGCTAAACCTGCTGGTGGACCAAATCCTAACAAGAGACCAAACCAGAATGCTGATGACGACTAGTGCTGCCATCTGCATTGACGACGGTGCAGCAGCTGAATCGCCTGTCAAGCTGGATATCATCTGGCAGGGACACGCTAGTGGGACTAGAATTCAATCAGTGAACACACATTCTCATCTTGAAGGCTTGCCTTGTACACAGGATTGGCCAGGTCATATACTGGATTATATCGCGACTTTCTTGTGAGCGTCTTGAGTAATTGTGTCAAGGACCGACTGTGTGGTGTTAGTGCAATGTTGAAACAAACTCTTGTGTCATGTCTATATCTGATTCTTTTCACAAGACTCCGTCTTTGTTCACCAGTGCTGCAGAAGTCTTCTGGTTGTTCACTGTGTAGTGACATAAAAGTCCAAAGAAGTGTTATCAAAAGAAGTCCACAAAATTTATATTCTGGAAAATTATTAAAGTGCTTTCTACAACCATGGTAGTGAAATTATACAGGTACAAAATTAATCTTTGTGATTTCTAGACAATCTTATACTCTGTTGAACCTATTAACATCTTTATTTTGTTCTCTTTTTGATTATTGTGTAGAGTTGGAATGTGGGTGTGTTGGTATGTCCCGGTGTTGTTTGTCACATGATATTTCATTGCCGTGACGATGCTTGATGTCTGCTGTTCGTTGTCAACGCTGGTGGTCAGTGTTTAGATTTGTGTCTACCGGTTATGTCAATTGGAACTGTTTTTTCTACTTTAGTTTCTACATTAAATTGTGCGCTTGGCTAAACTATGTGTGTTATTTTTGGCTGTGATTACATTGGTACAAATTGTCTTATTTTGTTCTTATCATCCATTGGGCCATCCTGCTTGAGCTGTGCTAGTTATGATCTGAGATTAAAGTCTAGGCTTGTCAGTAAAGTGTTAACTAAATTGTATGAACCATACCTATACATGAAATTTCAACTCTGTCTGAAAATGAGCACTAAGAGGAGCGATCGTCTTGAATCTACTCCCACAGCCACGTGTTTAAACGCTTCAACTGGTTTACAGATAACCTGGTTTTGTTTTAAACACAAATCCAGTTCTTTTTATAGTCGGTAGAAATGATTTTGGTCATTTCTTCTGGTTTGCCAAAGGTCATTGCACAGAGAGCATTTGGTGCGTGTCACTGACCTGCTGCATCTTGTCATTTGTCTTAAAATATTGCACCTACTTACAACAGTGGAAGGCTGTAAGATCATTTGAATTAATTACAGTGAATTTGTTTGACGAGTTCGCTGAATGGTAGAACAAGTTCCATAAACTTACTGACACGTCCTAGACTCCGAGTCGATACTTGGTCCCTTCTAATTCTCATAAACTTGATTGTAAATGTGATGAGCAGTCACGCTGAGGAAACAACTTTAATCAAAGGGAGGGTGTAGGCTCCTCTGCCCAAAATTGGCCGAGCAGTAGTTTGTAACAGGAAGTCTGCTGTCTAGAACGTGGGAAAGTTAAACATCAAAGGGCACTGTTCGCTTCAGCATTATTGTTAATCAGTTTTGTTTTGAAACTGGATGTTTTGTTTACCATTTGTTGCAGGCGGAATCTATCAAATTACGAATATTGTTCCGAGCGTAATAAAGTAACTAAAAACATATTGGCAGGCAGTAAACCTTCATCATTTATGTTGTAGTCATAAGAACGTAATATTAAATTTTAAAAATATAATTTGGCTGCTGGCAACTTTGCCTTAAACTTCAGTAATGTTAGCAAGCCATTGTCACATGGTCAGTAGCATGTCGGCCCAAGCCATGGGAGACATGTGGGTGATGTGGAGTGAGGAACGAGGGTGCAGCATCCACATGCCTCACTACAGCACATAAAGGCAGCACAGTCACCAACATCGTCGTTTTTAGGCGGTGTTTCCCGGTTCAGCTGGGTTTGTCTTTCTTCCAGTTGCCTTCTGCCATGTGACAAACGATCAATTTTATTTCAACACCCACATCTCTAAAGTAGATTCAGTGGTGCTTACATGTCAAAGTAAAAATAGTACATCCTGTGGGTCATTACCTATCGGACTCAAGTCCGCAGACACTGAGTTTTGCGAGGTCTTCCTTGGCCTGCAATGGTAGCTGTTCCCTCTGCCATTACTCTGTACAGCCCTTCCCTTCCCCCAGGGCTTCCATTGTACAAGTCCATGCCGCCTCAGCCTGCTTCTGATCACAGCCCCAATCGCCTCTACAACCATTCGTAATCCGGGTTCTGGTCAAGTCTACCTGTCACTACCATGTCAGGCAGCTTGTGACACAGGCTGTGTACACCTGGCCCTTCATCTCCTCCCTTCCCATCATCTCTTACCTCGCCTCCCTTCATCTCTTGCCTCCCTTCATCTCTTGTCTCCCCTCCCTTCACCTCTTGCCTCCCTTCCCTTCATCTCTTGCCTCCCTTCCCGTCATCTCTTGCCTCCTCTCCCGTCATCTCTTGCCTCCTCTCCCTTCATCTCTTGCCTCCTCTCCCGTCATCTCTTGCCTCCTCTCCCTTCATCTCTTGCCTCCTCTCCCTTCATCTCTTGCCTCCTCTCCCATCATCTCTTGCCTCCTCTCCCGTCATCTCTTGCCTCCTCTCCCTTCATCTCTTGTCTCCCTTCCCTTCATCTCTTGCCTCCTCTCCCGTCATCTCTTGCCTCCTCTCCCTCATTCTTGCCTCTCTCCCTCATCTCTTGTCTCCTTCCCTTCACTCTTGCCTCCTCTCCCTTCATCTCTGCCTCCTCTCCCTTCATCTCTTGCCTCCTCTCCCTTCATCTCTTGCCTCCTCTCCCGTCATCTCTTGCCTCCTCTCCCTTCATCTCTTGTCTCCCTTCCCTTCATCTCTTGCCTCCTCTCCCGTCATCTCTTGCCTCCTCTCCCGTCATCTCTTGCCTCCTCTCCCGTCATCTCTTGCCTCCTCTCCCTTCATCTCTTGCCTCCTTCCCTTCATCTCTTGCCTCCTCTCCCGTCATCTCTTGCCTCCTCTCCCTTCATCTCTTGCCTCCTCTCCCTTCATCTCTTGCCTCCTCTCCCTTCATCTCTTGCCTCCTCTCCCTTCATCTCTTGCCTCCTCTCCTCTCCTCTCTTGTCTCTCCCTCCCTTCATCTCTTGTCTCCCTTCCCTTCATCTCTTGCCTCCTCTCCCTCATCTCTTGCCTCCTCTCCCATCATCTCTTGCCTCCTCTCCCGTCATCTCTTGCCTCCTCTCCCTTCATCTCTTGCCTCCTCTCCCTTCATCTCTTGCCTCCTCTCCCATCATCTCTTGCCTCCTCTCCCGTCATCTCTTGCCTCCTCTCCCTTCATCTCTTGTCTCCCTTCCCTTCATCTCTTGCCTCCTCTCCCTTCATCTCTTGCCTCCTCTCCCATCATCTCTTGCCTCCTCTCCCGTCATCTCTTGCCTCCTCTCCCTTCATCTCTTGCCTCCTCTCCCTTCATCTCTTGCCTCCTCTCCCATCATCTCTTGCCTCCTCTCCCGTCATCTCTTGCCTCCTCTCCCTTCATCTCTTGTCTCCCTTCCCTTCATCTCTTGCCTCCTCTCCCGTCATCTCTTGCCTCCTCTCCCTCATCTCTTGCCTCCTCTCCCTTCATCTCTTGCCTCCTCTCCCGTCATCTCTTGCCTCCTCTCCCTCCATCTCTTGTCTCCCTTCCCTTCATCTCTTGCCTCCTCTCCCTTCATCTCTTGCCTCCTCTCCCTTCATCTCTTGCCTCCTCTCCCTTCATCTCTTGCCTCCTCTCCCTTCATCTCTTGCCTCCTCTCCCTTCATCTCTTGCCTCCTCTCCCTTCATCTCTTGCCTCCTCTCCCTCATCTCTTGCCTCCTCTCCCTTCATCTCTGGTCTCCCTCCCTTCATCTCTTGCCTCCTCTCCCTTCATCTCTGGTCTCCCTTCCCTTCATCTCTTGCCTCCTCTCCCTTCATCTCTTGTCTCCCTTCCCTTCATCTCTTGCCTCCTCTCCCTTCATCTCTGTCTCCCTTCCCTTCATCTCTTGCCTCCTCTCCCGTCATCTCTTGCCTCCTCTCCCTTCATCTCTGGTCTCCCTTCCCTTCATCTCTTGCCTCCTCTCCCTTCATCTCTTGCCTCCTCTCCCTTCATCTCTTGCCTCCTCTCCCTTCATCTCTTGCCTCCTCTCCCTTCATCTCTTGTCTCCCTTCCCTTCATCTCTTGCCTCCTCTCCCTTCATCTCTTGCCTCCTCTCCCTTCATCTCTTGCTCCTCTCCCTCATCTCTTGCCTCCTCTCCCTTCATCTCTGCTCCCTCCTCATCTCTTGTCTCCCTTCCCTTCATCTCTTGCCTCCTCTCCCGTCATCTCTTGCCTCCCTCCCGTCATCTCTTGCCTCCTCTCCCTTCATCTCTTGTTCCTCTCCCTTCATCTCTTGTCTCCCTTCCCATCATATATTGCCTCCCTTCATCTCTTGCCTCCTCTCCCTTCATCTCTTGTCTCCTTCCCTTCATCTCTTGCCTCCTCTCCCGTCATCTCTTGCCTCCTCTCCCTTCATCTCTTGCCTCCTCTCCCGTCATCTCTTGCCTCCTCTCCCGTCATCTCTTGCCTCCCCTCCCGTCATCTCTTGTCTCCCCTCCCGTCATCTCCTGCCTCCCCTCCCTTCACACTCAGCATGTTGCCAAGTAGCAGAAGTCGTCTACTGTGTAAGTTTATATGCAAGAGAAGCCCTTCACCCACCGTACCCCTGGACCCACTTCATGCACGACGTGAGTTAGAGGCCACCCCCTTGCTCCAGACTCCACATGGCCACGCACCAGACACTGACGTCACTCTTCTAGCGGCCTCTGTCACCTAAGTTGACCATCACTTTTGTCTTCCCGACGTAGCCATACAGATGAGATCGTCTGTGTACAGCAGCTCCCACGACAGTCTTCCTTGTGCCACCTTCATCACAACGTCCAACACGATGGCGGATGACTCGGTACTGAGCCCTGAGGCACACCCTCCTTCACCTTGAGATTGACTCTGGTTCCACGCCCTGTCCTCACCACATCCTTGTCTCACCGTACAGCGTCCTCAACACCTTCACCAGCCAAAATTCCACTCCGTCTTTCTACACTGCCCGTCTCATCATTTCCCATCGTACCTGTCAAACGGTATTTGCAGTTCGACAAAGGCCAGGTAGAACGTCTTTTTCTTGGCCTGATGTTTCTCCTGCATTTGTCGCACAAACTATCACATACTATTGTGAAGCAGAGTGGACTAATTCTGCATTTGCTCGTTACCGTCGTGGTTGAATTGTCAACGGCATCGTAGGCCTACAGCGAACGAAGGCTCGCACCGATCACTGTCGAAACGATTTTCACAATGCGCTAATTAAGAAGCCGGATACGTTAAAAGATTGCCATCCAGATGCAACATCGGGCACTTATGCAGTATTCGGACCCAGCTCAATTTTGCCATTATAACTGTATCTTTGCCAACATTTGATACTTGATGTTGTTAATTCAACCAATTAAAATCATCTTGCGCATATTTATGATTTATAAACAGCGCGTCTTAGCAGACTTTTGAAGTCGAACAGATAGCGCGATTTGTGCTTGTTACTGCATCGTGCCCATTGAATGAGCGATAAACAGTTTGTTTATGCCGACCGCGCTGTTTTTCGACCTCAAAAGTCTGCTAAAACGCGCTGTTTATAAAACATAAATATATGCGCAAGATGGTGTTAAATGATTGAATTAACAAAATAACGTATCAAATGTTGGCAAAGATACAGTTATGATGGCTAAAATCAGGTGGGTCCGAATTCTGCATAAGTGCCCAACATCGTATCGGAGCCATGAGACAGAGACGTTGCGCACCGCCAAAGCGCTACAACAACGCGGGCAAGGTAGCAAGTGTTGTATACGTGACGTACAAGTGCAGCACGATAGGCCTATGATCAACACATCGCTTCACCTAAAAGGGCTTCATTTTTACGAATTTTTAAAGTGAACCATTGTTGAAATACTAATAATTCGCCCCGTTGTATCTTTATTTAACTTTCCAGAGAGCGCACTGCACCACCAACTCCCGACAACAGGCCAACCATCAAGGAATGGAACTATCTCCTGACAAACGCTGTAGCAGTGGGCACCCTTTGTGGCTCAACCTGCCACTATATTCACCTATATTTTAGCAACCTCTTGCTTTTTACCTTCACTGTTATACTCTCACCCTTATTGAGTGTCTTTATTTGTCACCCCTTTGCAATAATGTTCAGCCTGTTGAAGGTGGCCAGTACTTGGTAGAAGAAGAATATAAACAGTTCTGAATTGATGAGAATGACGTCTTGCGGTTGTGACGTAATAATCCAACGAGAGTATTCCTGATTTCTTTGGAACTTTACTTGTGTCTGCTGATTCTGTAGTGAATAGGAAAGAGTGCAGTCAGATAACATGAGTCGTGGGGTGGTCAGTCGCTGGGCCATGACGCAGAGTGAGAAACACAAGTTCCTGGTCGAGAGTGGCGGCGACCAAGACGCGCTGGTCGCCCGGTGCTGCCAGACACGGGGCAGCGGACGCCTCATGACGACTGTCATGGACATCCCGCGCCAATCGCTGTCCACGAGGCGGCTCCAACTGCAGTGCGACGACCTGGAGCGACAGCGACACCGACGTCTCGGTCAACTCAACGGACAGATCAAGGCGCTACGCATCAAGTACCAACACCTCGCCGACAAAAAGAACGAACTCGACTCAACCACCAGCGGTCGTCCGGATCCCGTGGAAGACGAAGCGTTTGCGCTGCCGCCTGGATTCCGCTTCTCGCGAGACGGGGCCGTCAAACACCCGCGGAAGGTCGGACTGAAGGAGGTGAAGTCGACGGAGACACGGAGTGCTGCGGTCGGCGAGACTACGGTGCCTGTTGTACCGTCCTTCGTGCTGGCGTCCAGAGGTCAGCTACGACTGGTGGGGACACTGCCGGTGGAGTGGACTGCGGGCAGTGTTGACGACATGTCCGCCTGGTGCCAACACGGTCTGTGGTCTGAGGGCGAGCCGCCCGGTCGTCGCTCCGTGTCCGTGCCTGTCGTCGCCTCTCAGCCCGACAGGAACGTCGGCAAACGCTGCAGCGAGCGATTGTTCCAGCATGCATTGCGACACTCGGTGAAGATGAACTGCCAGGCGTGTGAGTTTCGCTTGCAGCAGCGACGCAGGTCGAGCTTGTCCGTCCTGCACAGAAGGCCGCTTCTCCCTTCGTCCGCTCCCCAAACGTCTTCCACGAAAGAACTGACAATGGCGCAGGTGCTGGCCGCAGCTCCCCGCGTCGTCACGTCAACACAGCGACGATCGCTGGTCAACACACTGCCCCAATCGCCGGCCGCCTCGTCCGAAGTCGTGGCGTCCGTGAAACTACGGCCACAGATGCAGACTTGGGACATTTCGCCAGCGGGACAGACGGCGAGCGAGGCCGGCATCGCTAGGTGGCGCCACTACGCCAGCTCGTCGCCAGACTTGTACGTGCTGCCCGGAAGTACCGGCAGGTTAGCGCTCGCGCGCGCCAAGTCCCTCCAGCAGCCCACCACCGCGTCTACACTGCCCAGACTGTCTCCCTCCCACCCGCCAGACCTTCGCGTCAGCAGCAGTGCAGGTAGCACATGTAAATGTGTATTGATTTATATAGCATCGTATTCATACAATAATAACAATAATATTCTATGGTGCTGTACAATTCAAATCCGTCACACGCACGCACGCACGCACGCACGCACGCACGCACGCACGCACGCACGCACGCACGCACGCACGCACGCACGCACGCACGCACGCACGCACGCCATATATCTCTATCTCACACACACACACACACACACACACACACACACACACACACCCCACTCCTCCACTCCTCCTCCCTCCTCCCTCCCTCCCTCCTCCCTCCTCTCCCTCCCTCCTCCTCCCTCCCTCCCTCCTCTCCCTCCCTCCCTCCCTCCCTCCCTCCCTCCCTCCCTCCCTCCCTCCCTCCCTCCTCCCTCTCTCCCCCTCTTCCTGCTAGCACACTCACCATAGAGTCCTAAAGTTCCGGCATGGAATTCATCGTCGTAAGTATGTCCCGGTAGACCTGGCGACTGTCCCAGGCCCGCGGGTGGCGTCCAGCAGCATCCTGAAGGCGGGCGGCACGTCGCACTCCAACCCGGGCCCCGGCGTCGACAGACCGAGGCAAAGTACCCGACTGAACTGGGGCGCGCCGCGCACTCGGACGGCGAGTCGACTGGCCAGAAAGAAAAGCAGCCAACGGTCTTTGACGGTGTTGAAAAACGAACTGGTAGGTTCCAGTAAATATAATACACAATAGAACTGGTTCAACCCAAGGTAATACTACTACTGATAATAATAATACCCAATACTGATGCCAGCCAGTTCATTGAAAAGTACCTGGCGAAAAACGCTAGTGTAGTATCATGGAAAGATAGTTCAAAGCCGTATGTCGATCCCAGAGGTACTGACAAGAACCTACGCTGGAGATTAACGTGTCCCCTGTCGCGGACGCGGAGTCGTCTCGTTTTGTGTCGAGCAAAATATTATAAGTATGCTGCGTAGGCAGAAAACGTTATACCTATAGCTGCAGCCTCGTCGGCTTCCTCGGCCCTGTTGTGGGCCCTGTACCTGGGTCGCCTACTTGTGTGTCCAACAATGACGAGGTGTACGTAGAAAACGTAATAACTTGGTCCTCTTCCTGTACGGATACTTGGGCATCACCGGGTGTCTGCTGCGTTCACCAAACAACTCACAAACAAACAGTGGGTCGACCTTCGTACACGGGCAGGTTTCACTCTAGTACATTGGCAGTTCTTACTCTTTATACTCTCTGTCTCTGTCTGTCTCTGTCTGTCTCTGTCTGTCTCTGTCTGTCTCTGTCTGTCTCTGTCTGTCTCTGTCTGTCTCTGTCTGTCTCTGTCTGTCTCTGTCTGTCTCTGTCTGTCTCTGTCTGTCTGTCTGTCTGTCTGTCTGTCTGTCTGTCTGTCTGTCTGTCTGTCTGTCTGTCTGTCTGTCTGTCTGTCTGTCTGTCTGTCTGTCTGTCTGTCTGTCTGTCTGTCTGTCTGTCTGTCTGTCTGTCTGTCTGTCTGTCTGTCTGTCTGTCTGTCTGTCTGTCTGTCTCTGTCTGTCTGTCTGTCTGTCTGTCTGTCTGTCTGTCTGTCTGTCTGTCTGTCTGTCTGTCTGTCTGTCTCTATCTTTCCCCCTCCCCTCTCTTTCTCTATACCCCCCCTCTCCCTTACGAGTCTTCTTCCCATTAAGCTGCACAGTGTTCCTATTCATTGGGTCATTCATTCCCCGTCATTCACTGTTCGTCGTCTCTCATTATCCGTGTGTCGTCAGGAGGACCAGTCGACGATACTCAATCAGGACATCAGAAGTTTCCTCCAGAAACTTCCACCGCCGCATATCATCACCACTAGGTGGCGCTCCTCGACAGGACACGTCATCCGCAGCAAGGGACAGTCTCAAGACAGCGCCGAGGAGCAGCCGCAGGAACAGCCCCAGGAGCAACCGCAGGAACAACCGCAGGAGCAACCGCAGGAGGACGGCCTAGTACTGTCCAAGTCTCAGGTGACAATTGTGTAGTCTGTCGATACTTTCGCCCCATCTCCACCGCCAGGGGCGCTGCTGCTGGTTACGTCAGCACCAGCTCTTCTCTACCCCGGCACATCCCCTTCATAATCTCCTCATAACCTCAGCCATGAATTCAGCCACGAGGAGTGTCTTCGGCCTCCGGTCATGTGATATCATATTTTGCATTGATTTCAGCCACACGCTGCTCGTCTTACAAGCAATGTTTACGACGTAAATGTGTCATTATATTGGGATTCTCTTCAGTCGTGTATCTGTCTTCAAACTGGGGCGGGTATTTGCGTTGTTTTCACGGCTGACGCAGTAGCAACTGGCGAAGTCAATGGCTATAATTTTTATAGTTCGACTCCACTCACTTCCACCGCTTGCGGAGACGATCAGCCAGGGGTACTGTAGCGCAGCGCAACGAGTCCTGGCTTGTGAGGACTTTGTAGAACTTTTATTGTACTATTTTCTGTAACATATTTTGTCTTTTACAGTGAAGTCATGCCTCCTTGTTGGTAAAATGGCGCTTATGAGAAGTGAGGCATGAGCTAGTTTTTTTTTGAACACCGTCTGGAATACAATTACAATTTTGCAATATATGGTCAACACTCAGCGGTATAACTGCGATCGTTACTCGATTCACAACCACACACGTGTTCCGTGGGAAATCTCTCCACTTACCCTCTTAAGATGTCCCTCCTTCCTGTATGCGTATGTCTGCATGACACACATTCGGCCGACCAACGAGCAGTTCCGAAACTAACACATCTCTGTTGAATTGATTTGTCGTATGTGATAGTGACGTAACAGGTTACACGAGGCATCACCATCACCATCACCATCACCATCACCATCACCATCACCATCACCATCACCATCACCATCACCATCACCATCACCACCATCAACATCAACATCATCATCACCATCATCATTATCATCAACATCAACATCAACATCAACATCAACATCAACATCATCATCATCATCATCACCACCATCAACATCACCATCACCAACACCATCACCACCATCAACATCAACATCAACATCAACATCAACATCATCATCACCATCACCATCAACATCAACATCAACATCAACATCAACATCAACATCATCACCACGATCACCATACCATCACCATCAACATCACCATCACCCTCACATCACATCACCATCATCATCATCACATCACATCACATCATCACATCACATCACCATCAACATCAACATCACCATCACCACATCAACATCAACATCAACATCATCATCATCATCACCATCACCATCACCATCACCACACCATCACCATCACCACCACCAACATCACATCACCATCACCATCACCATCACCATCACCATCACCATCACCATCACCATCACCATCACCATCACCATCACCATCACACCATCACACTCAACTCAACTCACTCACATCAACATCACTCAACATCACTCATCTCATCTCACTCACTCACCATCACCATCACTCACCTCACCCCACCACACCATCACCGCACCACACCACACCTCACCGCCACCGCCACCACCACCAACATCAACATCAACATCACATCACATCAACATCAACACCATCATCACCATCATCACCATCACCATGCAATCCCTCACCATCGCCACCACCATCATCATCACCATCACCATCACCATCACCATCATCATCATCATCATTATCATCATGAAGTTATAAAGAAACCGTTGCCAAATATACGCCATTGTTTTCATGCTATTATTACTGACAAGAAATACCAGCCCGAGTGACGACTGGTTGTGGTCTCTGATTGTGTTTCTTCAGACTGACCTGGTAGAGACGCCAGCGGAAGAGACCTCCGCGGAGATTGCGCAGACGAAGTCTCGCATGCGGCCACTGGTCTACGTCGACCTGCGTCCCGGGTCGGACCCTGGTGACGTGTCAACTGTCCGTGTCCCTAAGTGTCACTTCGTGCATATCAACAAGTCACCCCGCGCCTTAGTCGTCAACTCTCGCGTCGTCCGCTGCTCGTGAAAGTCCGGTACTTTTTCCGGCGCCCGATCGGGACTTGGCCACCGAGTGGTGCTGGTGACATTGTATTACTAATAAACAAATAATTATATCGATGTCAGTGTTAATAAAGATAACAATTGTCACTGAAAATTACACACAAGAGACCATGCCTTCTCCAGTCGACCGACCGACCGACCGACCGACCGACCGACCGACCGACCGACCGACCGACCGACCGACCGACCGACCGACCGACCGACCGACCGACCGACCGACCGACCGACCGACCGACCGACCGACCGACCGACCGACCGACCGACCGACCGACCGACCGACCGACCGACCGACCGACCGACCGACCGACCGACCGACCGACCGACCGACCGACCGACCGACAGACCGACAGACCGACGACCGACAGACCGACAGACCGACAGACCGACGAACGAACGAACGAACGAACGAACGAACGAACGAACGAACGAACGAACGAACGAACGAACGAACGAACGAACGAACGAACGAACGAACGAACGAACGAACGAACGAACGAACGAACGAACGAACGAACGAACGACAACAGTAAAAAATAATGGTTCAAGAATAGAACCTTGAAAAATGCGATGTAAAATGATGAAAGACAATTCCCAATTAATTTTCGACTTACTTCTGCACACCAGTTAGAGATGACGAAAACCAGCTCAAAACTGTACCAAGTTCACCGGGCGATGTGGCAGAGATAAACCATTTACGAGATTGGTGCATCAAAGGCAGCCGAATGGTCAAGTGAGGCAAGTGCCGTAATTTACTTTTATCTATATTTAAAGCCGCAGTTCTGGAAACAACCGCACACGCACGCACGCACGCACGCACGCACGCACGCACGCACGCACGCATACACATACGCACGCGCTCATAAAATCACGAGGATTCTCTCGTTTAGTTGGCCGAGACCCCCGCGCGAGACTATTCCGTCGAGTTAATCATACGTGAACACGCGTCAGTATTGTGATTGCGAGGAGCAGACAATGAGACAATGAGTGGGCCGACTGGTTCTAGTCGTGCATCGCCAGCACGCTTCCAGACCGCGGTATCTATTCAGAGAAAGCTGCAGCTAAAATAAACATCGGCTGTCACGCTCGTCAAATAACCAGTCCGCTGTCATGCCTGACAATTATGACTTGCAAATAATTCGTTGCACTTCTGACACCATGCTGCAAGTGATCGAATTAACTGTCTAATTAGGATTCCTTCGTGTATATTACTCGTACATGTATACATAATCGGGGTCATGGAAAACGCAATGACTTCCTTTGGAGGGGTAGATTGATTGAATGATTTACACCACTAGAAAATACTTGTAAGCGTAGACTACATTCGAAATAACTGCCCTGTAGTTGGATGATGCTGTAGGGGAAGGCGGGGTAAGACAGACCATCGTCTAAGACGGCTACCCATTACACCTTCTATAAATCGGCCGTAAGGTCGTGTCATGATTTGCCGATCTGATCCAATATTTCCCATTTTGGTTTAGATCACATGCGATATGATGTCCAACTCGCCGCTATGTTTGGTTGCCGGACAAATCGAAATAACAATAGCACTCCCCGTGATCTAAGATCGTGACAAAGACAACAGCACTTGTCTTTGACACGGAACATGTTTTGGTTCCCTGTTGCAATGTTCCTTGTGTTTTGTGGGTCGTCTTACCCCACCTGTGCACAATAGCACAGGGACTAGTGGGTGTTTAACAACGCAGGCCAGTGACGGATTTTGTATCACGACATCTCTAGGGAAGTTGTCATGTCCTATTTGACTGCGAAAAAACAACTCTGCGCTCACGTTCTTGTATACAGGCTAAGTTACAAGACGACATTTTAGGGCGAAAATTAATTACCAAATTGGATGTTCGAAAGTTTGGTCACCATTTGATCCTTGTCGGTACACAGTACACACGCACGTATGCATACACACACGCACGTATGCATACACACACGCAAGGACGACCCACTTGGCTGCATTGTCGTATACATACCTACAACAATCAACGATGCATTCCGAGCACAGCAGGCACGTAAATAAATAAGTCGTGGCACTACACACACTTCCACGTACCCGGCGTCACGTGTGCAGTCTAGTGGGTGGTCCACCTTTCGACATGCGACAGAAATACACGTAGCCCATACATGCACCCGCACGCGCACCCGCACGCGCACCCGCACCCGCACGCGCACCCGCACGCGCACCCGCACGCGCACCGCACGCACGCGCACGCCCGCACGCGCACGCGCACGCGCACGCGCACGCGCACGCGCACGCGCACGCGCACGCGCACGCGCACGCACACGCACACGCACACGCACACGCACACGCACACGCACACGCACACGCACACGCACACACACACACAATTAGATAACCCTATAAAAATCCGCCAAGAGAAACCAAGCGGTCAAGGTAGGCTTCATTTTAAACTTTGAATACTAACAGATTTAGCTATAGTAAATCTGATGGTGAATGAAGTAGAAACACCGATAAAAACAAATTACTATTCTTACGTAGGTGGGATATGGCTAACAGTTGTTATTATACGCCCGTTGTTATATGTTTGTTATGTCATCTCAGAACAACCCGACATTAGGTCCTACGTACCGCGTGACGTTTGTTCACGCGTGGCTGCACACAGAAGCAGCCACGCGTGACGGTCTTTCAATAGGCGACGTCGCCCGTTGGCGCAGTGCGCTGGTCGTCCATTGGCTCGACCACTAATGGGTTTGTCCCGGCGGCTTTTACACGCGAGTCGTGTTGAAACCGCGGCCAATACAAAGGACTGATCAGATCGATACTGTAAGAGCTCTGTAGAGAGTACAAAATTAAACGTAAGTCGTGACGCGTGGATGTTCGCGGAACCTTGTGGCGGGTAATCGGCACAGCGCACCGCAGCAACAACAGCACTAGAAGGTAGGTGACGGTGACTAATATTATGTATACGATAATTTTATGTATACGATATATGTGTACATAAATGCACACACACGCACACACGCGCGCATATATATGTTGTGTGTGTGTGTGTGTGTGTGTGTGTGTGTGTGTGTGTGTGTGTGTGTGTGTGTGTGTGTGTGTGTGTGTGTGTGTGTGTGTGTGTGTGTGTGTGTGTGTGTGTGTGTGTGTGTGTGTGTGTGTGTGTGTGTGTGTTGGTGGTGAATGTATATGAGACTTCACGAAATGTTTGGATTATCCTAACATGGAATTTGAGGCATAAAGTAAAGAAAAAATGTAATATGTGAGTGGCAAATTCCCAGAGTGTGGATATCATTGGCTAAGCCAACTATATGGCTGTCAGTGGTAGCTGTGAGAAACTGGAAGATGGCGTAGGATATTTTGGCGGTTCACGCGTTTAACCCACAACGAAAACCCTACGAAAACCAACCACCACCCCAATATAGAACCCACGTGCACTGGAGGTCCTTCTAAACCAACTACAAACGTCTTTAATAATTATTTATTGTTGTCAGTTATTACTCGAAACGCACGTGATATGACTCAGCAGGGTCGACCTAGGGTGTGGTTTGTTGATGTGTCCAGTGGTGTAGACCAGCATGCACGGTGTGAATCTAACATGTTATCATATTGGTCGATTTCATGAAAAACCAGTGATAAACAATTGACTGAGATAAATCGAAATGGAGAGGGTAACTGCAAAGCACCATGACATACAACAACCGAATGCACCATGACATACAACGAGCAAATGCATCATGAAATTCAACGAGCGAGCGAATGCACCATGACATACAACAAGTGAATGCACCATGACATACAACGAGCGAATGCACCATGACATACAACGAGCGAATGCACCATGAAATTCAACGAGCGAGCGAATGCACCATGACATACAACGAGCGAATACACCATGACATACAACGAGCGAATACACCATGACATACAACGAGCGAATACACCATGACATACAACGAGCGAATGCACCATGAAATTCAACGAGCGAGCGAATGCACCATGACATACAACAAGTGAATGCACCATGACACACAACGAGCGAATGCACCATGACATAGAACGAGCGAATACACCATGACATACAATGAGCGAATGCACCATGAAATTCAACGAGCGAATGCACCATGACACACAACGAGCGAATGAACCATGACATACAACGAGCGAATACACCATGACACACAATGAGCGAATACACCATGACACACAACGAGCGAATGCACCATGACACACAACGAGCGAATGCACCATGACATACAACGAGCGAATACACCATGACACACAACGAGCGAATGCACCATGACATACAACAAGTGAATGCACCATGACATACAACGAGCGAATGCACCATGACATACAACGAGCGAATACACCATGACATACAACGAGCGAATGCACCATGAAATTCAACGAGCGAGCGAATGCACCATGACATACAACAAGTGAATGCACCATGACATACAACGAGCGAATGCACCATGAAATTCAACGAGCGAGCGAATGCACCATGACATACAAGTGAATGCACCATGACATACAACGAGCGAATGCACCATGACATACAACGAGCGAATACACCATGACATACAACGAGCGAATGCACCATGAAATTCAACGAGCGAGCGAATGCACCATGACATACAAGTGAATGCACCATGACATACAACAAGTGAATGCACCATGACATACAACGAGCGAATACACCATGACATACAACGAGCGAATGCACCATGACATACAACAAGTGAATACACCATGACATACAACGAGCGAATGCACCATGAAATTCAACGAGCGAGCGAATGCACCATGACATACAACAAGTGAATACACCATGACATACAACGAGCGAATGCACCATGACATACAACGAGCGAATACACCATGACATACAACGAGCGAATGCACCATGAAATTCAACGAGCGAGCGAATGCACCATGACATACAACAAGTGAATGCACCATGACATACAACGAGCGAATGCACCATGACATACAACGATTGAATGCACCATTGTAATACAAACACGAAGATAATTATGAAATACAATTATACTGCTAGCATAGTATCCAAATTAACTTGGAGTGAAGAAAAGAACAACCAGATATAATTATATATAAACCGGCGATGTTGGTGGTGACTTACTGCTTATTGCAAATTTGCAATGAAGTGTCGGGTTTTGTTGGAACACAATATGACATCGACACGACTCGACACGACTTGGCAGTGACATCTGCGACACGACTGTGAGACCGCGAGTCGTGTCAGCGCTATTATCCTTGCGCCAATCTCGTATTTCTAACTGCGTCTCCAAATGTATTCGAATCACGACGTCGTGACATCGGCACTTAATACGAAGCACTCGAGTGACGCTCTCAGTGTCCGCCCGACAGTCGCTGGCCACGGGTCGTCGGCGGGTTCCGTAAGCAGCCGACAGTAGG